>PVLA01007044.1:0-112283 GCA_004027455.1 Hydrochoerus hydrochaeris | reverse complement strand
CCTGAGTTAGTGTCTCATCAATTTTGGGGTCTGTATGACGTTGAGTCAGTAATTCAGAAATTAGAGTCCAATATGAAAAAGAAATTACTGGTACCTTCTCAGGACCAAAAGTTTTATAATAATCTTTAAGAGCATCACCTACTCTTTCCCATCGTTTAGTATCAATGGAGCCCTCTGGAGGGAACCAGGGGCACACCTTGTGTATAAATTGAAAATACTGCAATAAATCTTTAGTTTTAACATTTATCCCTCTCGGTTTGAGGGCCTTACTAAGGCCGGCAACAAACAATTCGTGTTCACTTAACGCTTGACCCATGCCGATTACGTTCACTTACCGTGATTCGGACGAGACGTCAGGCAGTCATCTGTACAGGTGACAGGGACGGAGTCCCCCCAGCTACCGTGGCCACGGCTTTTCCTCTATGAACGATCCTTCGTTAACCTTCTCGTATTGGGGCCTCACGCTGGGCACCACTTGATCCAGCCTGTGGACCAATGCGTGGGTTTTCCCCTAGAGGAAGGAAAACAGGGCGGGGGCAGGGTGAAGAGAGAGAGACGGAGGCAAGTTGAAGTTTCCCAATCAAACCTCGTTTATTGAACAATGTTCCTGGCTTATAAAGAAGCGGGGGCAGGAAGTTACGGATGGGTCGCTGTCATTTCCTGGGTGGGGAGAGAGGATCCTGGGAAATGCAGGCCTACGCACTGGGCGCCCACAGGAGGGAGAGATGGAGCAGCAGCCATGAAGCTATCATGCTGCTCCCTACACCCTTCAAACCCCCTCCATCCCGGACCTTCTTCTATTTCCTGCCTCAACACCAATGTAATTTTTTCCAATTTTTCATCTTCAGTTGGTTGAAACCACTGACACAGGGGTCATGACTATGAAAGGTTGATTGTGTGATTAGCACTGGGTAGTGATTTTAATTCACATATTAAGGGCATGATTAGCTTGAGAGAGAAAATATCCTCATTTGACTACTGAAAAAAGTGCCAAGGATGTATGATGTTTTTGTAGTTCAAGTGGCAGAAGACAGTAAAAAACATTTTGGAGTTATTGAATGTATCACAATAATGATGCAAAATGTACTCAATGCCAGCAGGAGAATAGAAAAGCAATACAGTATTAAGTTATGAAAATTGAAGTTTAAAACACATAGAAATGTTACAGTAGATAGCACCAGAATTACTCCTCAGCTGTAGATGGAGAAATAAGAAAGAAAAAATCTAGTTCCTATATGTCTTTAAGAAATAGATAAGTATGCCCTTCACATAATTTTCATTAGACATGAAAAATGGAAGCCTTGAGACTTACTCAAATAGTTCTTGATAGCAAATATCAAGCAGTGTCAAAATCAGGGAATACACAGAAAAATCTCATCTTTTGTTAAGAAATAATGAATACAGAAATGCTATTCTCCACTAAAGTATTCTAATAATCCTACATAGCCCAGAAGAAAAACAGAAGGCTCTTAGAGATAACTCTTAACTATGATGACTGAAACAACATTATTTCTAAGTCTTAAGTGTTGCTTGTATCAGGCATTGTATAAGTTGCACAAGAAGTCTGGATTAAGCTAATGCTGCCTCCTTAAATTCACCCAAAGATAAATCAAGCACAGTTTGAGTAGAAATCAAATACATATGCATGGCCTTTCCCCAAGGATTTCTGAGATTCCCAACTCACTTCCACAGTTTGATGACATTGTATTTAGATACAATTAAGTTAATTCTGTAAAAATGAAGTTAATTCATCATACTGATGACATTATTATCACTCCCTCTTGGAAAGAGAAATTTAGAAAAATTTAAAACCTGTAATGGCAAATGACTCACCAAATGTTGACTAATTTAGCTAAGACTCAGAATCTGACATGAAAAAATGACTTTGAGTCACCAGAGATATTCCATAAACAGTAAATAATACATTACTCTCTCTTTAGGGTTCTGCTAATATATAAGCAGAACAACAACTTGAGAGACGCTTTGGAAAGCTATGGAAAATATATAATGTTTAGAGACCCAAACATATTAATGAAATCTTAAGATTTCCATACATTTACAGGACTTCAGAAGTTTCTGACACTAGCATGCATACAAATTAGACTATACAATATAATATTGGCACTTTGTGGTAACTATGAGGAACTCTGGCTTTTAAAAGTTTCTCTTGATTGGGGCAAGCTTATTCACTAGCATTGCTGTAAGGCTCTTACAAAAACAGTGCTTATGAAAATGGGATCTTTCTTTTTTTTTCCTTCTCTTTTTGGTACTGGGGATCAAACTCATGACCTTGTGCATGCCAGGCAGGAACCTGTGCTGCTGAGCTAAATCACCAGCCCCCTCAGAAACCAAGCAGCTAGCTCGCAGCCCTGGTAAGTAGCTGTGGCCCGGCAAGCCGCGGCTGCCCTAGGGCAAGAACCATGAGCATCTCCTGAGATCTGAGTCATGTTGGAACTTCGGGTACTCAGAAACCAAGCAGCCAGTTCGCTACCCTGATAAGTGGCTGTGGCCCAGCAAACCATAGCCGCTCCAGGGCGAGAACCATCAGCATCTCTTGAGATCCCTGCCATGTTGGAACTTAGGGGAAACCAAGCAACCAGCTCAACTCCTTGGTAAGTGGTTCTGATTCAAACATCCATAACCCCCTCATCCCCCCATTAGCAAGTGGGAGCCAGATATCTGAACATCTCTTGTAAGGTTGACTATATGCAATATAGCAAATAAGGGGGATTTCCTTCTACCATCTCTTTGAAGGCAAATATTTTTATCACTGTTTCTCTTTGTTCTGATTAATGGTATTGCTCTATTCAATATTCTGTTTTGATAAGTTCTATAATGTTCTGTATTTCTTTGATTTTGCTATACCTGATTGAAAGAACAACTATTGTGAAGAAAACAAGATATACTATGGTATTTATTACTGTTATCCTGGTTACCTGCTGTGGAGTTTTGTACCAATTTCACTACACTGTCTCAATTGGCTTTGTTCTGTCTTGTTCTGTGGTATTTTACTACTTTAAAAATTAAAAAACAATTTTTAAAAATCCCCAGCCCCAGAAAATGGGACCTTTCTACAATGTTTTGGGGAACATAAATCAGTAGATTCACTATGAAGGTAAATATAGAGATTCAAAAATAGCTCATGAACTGCCAATACCACTCCTTGATATACATACCCAAAGGACTTACAGGGGAGTCCACATGTCCATGTTTATTGTGGCAGAATTCAAAATAGCCAAGTTATGGAATCAACTTGGATGACCATCATCAGACAAATGGATAAACAAAATGGAATACATATGCACAATGGAATGTTATTCAGTCAAAAAGAATGAGATCATGTCATTTGTAAGAAAATGGATACAACTGACATTGTCATGTTAAGTGAAATAAAGCAGGTTCTCTTGTGCTCCTTATAGTCTGCAAGGAATTGCTGCCCCACGAGAACCTCAAGGGTCCCTTCCTGACCTACCATCTTCCTGAATTGTGCTGAAGAAATGGTCTTCACCCCTGGGCTTAGTTAACTTCATTCTGAGCAACTTGAAACAGAAACCAAGAACCCAGATAACTGTCATTTCAGGCCACCCAGAGACATTGGTTATCTCAGCCAAGAGACTTAATAACTCTACAGAGTGTTTGGTCCTCCTGGAGCCCTAAAGATCATATTGCCTGTCTCATCCATTTGGCCTTCACTGTGCACTCATTTGGGAGATTGGGGATCTAGGCAGAGACCCTAATAGTAGTTGTCTGCCTCAAAAGTAATAATTAAAATCAGTGACAAACTTGTCAATGTTTTGGTTGCATAATAACAGAGAAAAAAGAGCCAAATGTCCTGAGTGCTTAGATTAGGACAGGATCTATGCTAAGTTATTTTCAGTGTTATGTTATTGAGCTTCCGCAACCTTGGACAAGTAGCATTTATCTCATCTTAGTGATAAGGAACTCAAACCTGGAGATGATTGGAAACCTTTCCTAAATAGACCAGACAGACATGGTTAAATATCACAAAGTTTCTCCTATGTATAAATATAAATAAAGGATAAAATAAAAGAGAATAGGAAGTGGGCAGATAGATCTTTCTCAAAGGGAAAGGGAATCAAAGGATGGAGGGAGGGAGAAGGAGGGGAGGGAAAAAGGATGACAAAAGAAATTAAAATGTGTTCTGTACATGTACAAACTCCACACACGGAACATAAACAATATGTACGCAAATGGTACCCAAAAACTTTCTAATATGACAGTGTTAGTCAATAGTGCCATTGTTTGCTTTCAAAGTATAAAAAGTTACTAGATATTTAATATGGATATTCATTTTCATTTCTAAGTATACTTTGCTCATTCTTATGTATAAGCACATTTGCACATTTATTAACTCCAGTAATTAATAGTCAACTTACTTAGGGGGAATGTGAGGTAAATTTTCTTCTTTTTCTGTATTTTTTCCTTGTGGGGGGAGGTGCTAAGGATTGAAGGCAGGATACAGGACATGCTAAGCCTCTACTGCACCATTGAGCTATACCTCCGATCAAATGCTTTTAGAAATATACTTCCGGCTCCATGTGGCAGAGGTGGAAGCTTGTAATCTCCTCCCATAGTCCAGGAGTAGAGAGGAAGCAGCTGCCCAGCCAAGGACAGCAGTTTTCAGCTCTTTTGCATCGTTTCCTGTGGAGACTGTGCATCTAATAGTTATTTCTATTTCTCATGCTTTCCCCCCACCTTCCAGCAGAGGGAGACACTTCTTATACCCTACAAGAGAGGAAGCCCACAGGACAGAAAGGGCCCAGGGTTTTGAATGATGAGGTGGAAGCTGTCCTATCAGACATTCATTAATCTGTGCTTGTTACCATGGTCTGTTTGGGTCTTCTAAAAGAAATGAAGAAGGTAGATAAATTAAACCACTATTTGTTCTTCCATTAGGTCGCCTAGTTTTCTTCTTTGAATGACCATGAAAAGCTTCCAAGAGAAGCAACTGGAGCTCAGTTTAGAGATATCTAATAATTAGAAGTTCTTGGTTATTAAATTACTTTTCCTTGGTTGAGCAATATCAGTACAGAATTTCAGTACAATATCCAGAATTTTCTTTTTCCTATGCACATGTATTTGTTCTATGAAACATATTTTCACCAAGGTTTCCTTTCTATGTACAGTAATGGCCTTGTAAACTACAATAATTAAACCCACCAACACTTTGTTTTGTTCTCATTGCACCAATCCTACCTTCAAGGTTCATGTATGCTGGCTGTTTCAAAAATATATTATTTCTTTGATGGAATTAGTTCTTTTTAAAAAATATTACTTAATATATTTTATTTTTAAGTGATACTATAATTGTGTGGGGCACAACTTGAAATCTTGATACATTTATACAATATGAAATAACCAATTTAGGCTAATGAGTATATCCATTATCTCACATGCTTATCCTCTCTTTGTAAAGAGAACATTCAAAATCCACTCAGCATTCTTGAAAATTGCAACCTATTAACTAACTGCTGTGCAGGAGATCACTAGTACTGTGCCTCCTGTTGAACTGAACTGTTGGCAGTTTTCCTTGTTCCTCTACCCTGCCCTGGTAGAAACAGGGCACCTATGGAAGCTGCTTTACCCCTTTGGCTTCTCTATAGTGCAAGAGGCAGGAAAAAGGAACCCTCTTTGCCCACGCATTCATGCACAGATACCTTTCCCTAGCCCTAACTACCTACGCTGACATATATAAGTACATACATTCCCTTGGACAACTACTAACAATTCAATCTGCTTTAAGTAGCTTTCTCTTTCAACCGTGAGTGTAATTTAGATTCATTTGGGATGCCCCTGACCTCAGTGCGTAGAAATATGTCTCAACATGAAAGGTAATGGCCTTTCATACTGAAAGAATTCGGGGGATGGGGGATCAGAATGATCTGTTGTGCTCGGGTCTTTGATTCATGATACAGACAGTATATGAAGTATCAAGATATGGGACAGATCTGAATGGTTATAGAGGATGCCAGAGACTCTGGTGCAGGCATCCAGAGAAAAAGTACAAAAGGCAAGAAGCAAAGGTGATGTAGTCAGGGTAGAATAAAAAAAAAAAAAAAAAGCAAAGCAAGAGTCTGAGAGGTCACCAGGGCGCTTAAGGGAGACTTAGGGGTAATGAAGCAGTGAGACCCTGACTGAGTTGGTTTTTACCCTGGAAGAAGAGAAGGGCTGCTCATACAGGAGGGCCCAGAATCAGGCCATCTGGGATTACATGAGGCTTGCATTTCCAGGGGTAGATGCCCTCATGAGACCAGCTCGAACATCACTGTGATCATTTGGGGGTTGTCATAACAACGGAAATGCTAGTCTGGAAACAGAGGGATTGTATATATTTTATAAATGGGCTGTAATGAGAGTCCAATTGATCTGAAAGCATTGATGAACATATAGGGACCCTAGGATGATAGCTTACTTGGAGAAGTTGACATAAGAATTCATCCATGCAGAAGTGCTGGGAAGACAGCTAAAAGCTAGATCTCCAAGGAGAAGACAGGGAAACCCTGCTTCTGCGAAGGTCTGTGCTGGACAGTCACCTTATCCCACCCCATCTGCTCCAGCTTTTTTACACCCTGATCCCCCTGTGGGAGGCCACCTTGCCTGAGATAATAATAGCCCAAGCTTAATTTCCTGGCCTTCTGGCTCCCTGAAGAGTTAGACTATGAAACCAAGCAGTCAGCTTGTCACCCTGGTAAGTGTCTGTGGCCTGGCAAGCCGTGGCCGCCCCAGGGAGGGAACCATCAGCATCTCCTGAGATCCCCGCCATGTTGAAACTTAGGGTGCTCAGAAACCAAGCAATGAGCTCCCTGCCCTGGTAAGCAGCTGTGAGCCTACCAGTACACAGGCTGGGATTCAAACATCCACTACCCCACTCCCCAGTCCACCCCCCTTAGCAAGTGGGAGCCAGAGATCTGAGCATCTCTTGCCAGGTTGATTATATGCAATACAGCAAATAAGGGGGATTTCCTTCTACCATCTCTTTGAAGGCAAATATTTTTATCACTGTTTTGCTTTGTTCTGATTAACGGTATTGTTCTATTCAATATTCTGTTTTGATAAGTTCTATAATGTTCTGTATTTCCTTTTATTCTGATATACCTGATTGAAAGAATAACTATTGTGAGGAAAACGAGATATTCTATGGTACCTATTACTGTCATCCCGGTAACCTGCTGTGAAGTTCTGTACCAATTTCACTACACTGTTGCAACTGGCTTTGTTTTGTCTTGTTCTGTGGTATTTTACTACTTTAAAAATTAAAAAGTGAGAGAGAGAGAGAGAGAGAGAGAGAGACGGAAACAGAGTGAAAGAGCAGACAAACTGAAGCATTCCTCTCTCTTGGCCTCCTCTTGAGGTATGGCTCTAGGTATGGCCATATCTGTGTCCCTGCTCAGCCGGAAGTCCTACGCATCTCCCGGCCATCAGCATCAGGCTTCCAGGGATGTTTTTCTGGAGGCCCTGTGTTCGGATCCCTCTCCCGGCTCGGAACACCAGCCTGGCCAGAGGCCCAATGTGCATGTGCAGGAGATCGCTGGAAACAAGAGACTGCCTGTGAGCCTCCGCGAGCAGAACCGGACTGAGGTTCTCCCTGGATTTCCGGCTGGAGAACAGGCCGGCTCCCCTGCAGGATCAGGGAGGAAGCCGGTGCACCCAGCAGCGCCCCCACGGGTTCTCAGTGCGCGCGGCACCGCCAGCGGAAGCCACGGCCGCCCAGCTCTGAGCAGGAAGCCGCTAGGGCGGCGCTGGGGACCCGCGACCTGCGATCCCAGAGACCCGGTCATGCAGTTTGCCTCTCCTGGTTCCGCCTCTCCAGCACGGCCGAGATGAGTGAGCAGCGGGTCGCCCCCGGGGTGCGGGGGTCGCGGCGGGGAGCGGGAGGCCATGGCCGTCTGAGTTCGGGAGCCCCGTGGACCGACGACGCGCACGGCCGCCCGCACTTGGCGCGGTACGGGGCCTCCCGTCCGGTCCGATCCGGTCCAGTCTGCTTCTGGGCTACCGCTACCCCTGGCGGTGATAGCTCAGGGACCCGGTGGGGCCCAGCTCGGCCTCCCGCCCCGCCGCTGCCCTCTGGGCTGCGAGGCCGCTGTGCCCCGCGGCGTCCTCGGGTTCCCTTCTGGATCTTTTCAGAATCGCGCGGGTGTCTGACTCGGCAGCTCCCCTCGCGGCCGCCTCTGTTCTCTCCCGGCGCAGGTTAGGGCTGGGACCGGCCTGGAGCCTCATCTGCTAGAGCGGGCAGAAGCGGGGTGGTGGAAGCCCAGAACCGGCCCGATGTAGGGCCCTGGTCCAGCACCTGAAGCTTCTCAAATGAACCACGCACGAGCCTTGTGTGACCGACCACCGGAATACACCAGCCTTTTACTTTTATTGTCCACAAAAGTGTCGCTCTAGCAAACAGAAATTAAAGCTGCCTGGGTAAATTTGAATTTCAGATACACAGTGAAGTTTTTCATGTAAAAAGTCGCATGGGATATAAATGTTCTAAAAACGTATTTCTTGTTTATCTGAAATTCAGTTCTAACTAGGTGTCTTACTTAATGTTCACCCTAGTTGTCCATACTGTGATGTTTAGAGAGCTTTTTAAGATTTAGGGACACCGGGAGTTATTAATCCAGGTTGCTTTAGATTAAATTCTCATATCTGCCACTGAACACATTTATGATTTAGGTGTAAACAAGGTAATCTCAGTGACATAGCGTTGAGGTTGGGGTTTGAAAGTGGCTTCATATTACATTTTGTCATCATCTATACAAAAATGTCCAATTCTATCTCATCGAAATACTAGAAAGTACATTATAAGACCTCTAGTCTTTCATTTTATATCCTTTCCCCTTCTTCATTTTCTCTAAAGAAGACCATTGAAATGTTTTTGTTTTAGAACAATGAGCATATTTATAACAAAAATAAATGGCTTCTTGTAACCAGAAAGCAAGTAATTTTGGAAGGCAATTTAGAATGGTAGCCTCACAGGACATTTTAATATAGTTAATATTCTTACAAGGACTGTTTGAGATTCATGCAAACATTTTTTTTTTCTAGTTACAACCAGAAAGAAGTTTACCTTCTCAAAGGATTTAGATTCCCATGATTCACAGACGCAAGGTTCCAAAATGATACATTTCTGAGAATGAAACACCTTTAAAATAGCAAATAAATGAGAATTTTCATTTTCTAGAAGTTCATTATGTTAGTAGCTCATTAATTTTTTTCAACAAATATTTAAATTCCGTGAAGATAAGTTCTTTTTGCTTCTTTTTGACTGTTCTGTTCACTGCTTTGTCCCTTGCATCTGGAAAATCGTGCTGTGTCTAATAGGGATGCTAAATGTTTGTTGAAAAAATGAGTTTACTAAGTCCCTATTCACATTTATGGCACTAGGGTAACAACAACAACAGCAGCATCCCATTCCTGGATCTTATGTTATAGCCGAGGGAAATACATGACTGTGATATATGATTACTGTCCGAAGTCAGGTGTAGGCGGGGACAGGAAGGAAACTACTGAAGTTATACTTTGGTACTCAGTTGCTCTGAAACTCAATGAACTTGGTACTTTGACTCCATACTTTGTCCCAGTGTTTGTCATTTGTTTGATACTCTATGAACAAGAAAGAACTTGCTAGTATCAATTGCCTTATGATTCACTACCCTTGCCAACCAAAATCCTTTATTTGGTACTCACTGTTTTTGGTATTCTTTGCTCTTCCTTGAACTAATTAATGAAAACTATCAAGAAACCAGTGTATTTTGATATGCTTGTCACAGAAGAATTCCCTGTGGAAGTTATATTTGAACAGATTTCTGAATGAAGTGAGGAAGCATTTGTAAGGATATTTGGGGGCAAGTTTTCCAGATAAAGGAAAAATCGTGTGCAAAGGTCCTGAGTTAGTTTGGATTTTATTTACTTATGAGGCCACTATAGGACTATGAGTTTTACCCTAAATAAGAAGCCATTACAAGGTTTTGTGTAAAGGAGTGGCATGATTGTACATGTATATTTAAATGATTGTTGGGCCAGGGATTTAGCTCTGGTGTAAGCGCCTGCCTGGCAAGTGCAAGGTCATGAGTTTGATCCCCAGTACCAATAATAATAATAATAATAATAATTGTTGGGTTTGGACTAAGAGAGAGAGAGAAAAAAAAGAATCATAGAATGCTCCAGGAAGTTTTGTTTCTCAACTTTAGCACTATTGACATTTTTCACTGGATAATTCTTTTTGGGGATTTAAGAGGCACATCCTGTGTATTGCAGAATATTCATAGGATCTCTCAGCTCTATCCAGTGGATACCAGTAGCTATGCCCCCACTCCAGTTGTGATTATCGATGTTTGAGAACCACTAGTGTTACAGTTTGGATCTAAAATGCCACCCAAGGTCCACGTGCTGGGGGCATGGTTTCCAGCTGATGGCTTTGGAATAGGACTGGACCATCAGAGTGCCAGTCTCATCACTGGATGAATCTGCTGATGAATCCACTGAAGGTGCATATGGAGTGAGCTATTCAGAGACAGAGCCCAGGCATGGCAAGAGGTATGAATGTGTGCCCTTAGGGACCACATTTGTTGTCCCTTACTCTGTCTTCTCTGGTTCTTTCCTTTCTTATTGCTTCCTGGCTGCCATGAGGTAAACAGCTTTATTCTGCTTTGCCACAGGCCTAAAAGCTATCAAGCAGCTGATCTAGGACTGAAGTCTCTGGAACCATGAGAGGAAATAAACCTTTCCAGCTTTAAGTTGTTTTTCTGAGGCATCTTGTCACAATGACAAAGAACTAACACATCTGATTTAAACTGCCAAGAAATGGAGATGCCATTTACTTGAAATGGCGGGGCTTGGGAAGGAACAGATGTTGGTGCTAAAATCAATATTTCTGTTATGCATGAAGTACTCAGAGATCCTGGAGAAAGAATTGAATAGGCCATTGGATATGTCAGACTAGATCCACAGTGGCAAGATTAAATTGAAAACTGTCACAATGCAGTACCTAAGGCCGTGGACTAGGATAAGACCAGCTAGGGAACAGATGGAAAATACCAAGGAGGAAGTCTTGAGGAATTCCAGTATTTCACTATCAAGGGAAAACTAGGAAAGTAAGAGAGGGAAGACAAGAAGGTATTTCAGGGAGAAGAGTATAACAGTGAGAGACAGAGTAAATTCTCCAGTGCAGTAATAAAAAGCCATTTCACAATCCTTGAGGTCATCATTCCTGTATCACTGGTGACCACAGCAGCCCCTTGTGCCCAGGGCTTTGTTTCTAGAGGTGCTTCATCCCAGTCAACCAGGGACAATAGCTCAGGTCTCCATTGTTCCAGTGTGTATCACATATCGGAGACTTCCACTTTCTCATTCCCAGGGTAGTAAAGGGCGTGATTGCTGCCTTTAAACCCAAGTAGGGCTGATAACCAGTCCCAGGTTGCCTCCTTTGAGAGTGTGCTTCCTAAAGAACTTAGTCTTATGCTAGCTGCCTAGTTTGGAAACACCCACACTTGCCTGCCACCACCTTTGACAGTAAACCCACAGTTGGCACTGCTAGTCCTGCTACATCCCACACTGTCACAGTATTCTGCTGTATTCTATTGGTCCCAGCAGTCACAGGTGTACCCAGATTCAAGGATAGAAGAAACTGATGGTCCATAATCACACTGCAGAACACCAGATGTGGGGGAGGATGTTGCTTAGCCTTCTTTGAAAAATGCAGTCTGCTGTACCCCTTCTCCTTACCTGGTCTTCCTCTGTGTGACTGAGTGGGAAGGAGTTAGGGAGGCAGGGTTTTCTGTGCAATAGCAGCATGATGGTTTCTTGCCACAGTCCTGCATATCTCTCAAAGTTTCTAGGGTGACATATGGTGAGAAGATAGAGAAATAAATGACAAATAAAGGAATCCCATTTTCTTTTTTTATCAGGTACCAGGGATTGAACTCATGACTGCACGCTTGCAAGACAGGCGCTTATGCCATTGAGCTAAATCCCCAGTCCGAGGACAGAGAAATAAAGATAAGAGACAATATAGACAGTTGAGGTCAGGTGAAGTCCTCCCTCAGGATGGGAGGAAAGGAACTGTTCAACTACCAGTGTGTGTTTACACATTTGGCAGGCTGGTGTCACATGACACCCCCTTTGCCTAGCAACCCATTGCTTGTATTGTCTCAGGGCTTATTCTCCAAACTGAAGCAACTTGCTTACTTGGTGTTGTAGTCAGGGATTTGCAAAGAGAACAATTACATATATGACACATGATTTATAGTATTATGTATAATGGTCACCCAAGGAGTCAAATACAAAGAATGTTCAGGATATCTGTCTACAATCTAAAGACCTAGAAAATCCAGCCAAGAGCCTGGATCCCTTGGAAACAACCTGCATGAGTTCAGCTGAAAACCTAGAGCCGCTGGCAATGCCTCCCACAAGTCTAGCTGGAGGCCTAGAGCCCGCAACAATGACTCATGCAAGTCTGTTTTATGGATCTGTGCTGGGAAGGCCCAAAGGTCAGCTGTGGAAGGCAGAAAGTTTGTGCCAATGAGATGAAGGATCTGTGTCAGTAGGTTGAAGGTTCTGCACGGGAGCCAGGAAGCAACTCTCAAAAGTAAGGAACAGAGCTCCCACAAAATGAACTGCAACAAGATTCTCAGCAACAAGGGCCCGGGCTCCTTTGATGATGGTGACAGCCAAGTTCGTATCAGGAAAGAAGCTCAGCCTACTCCGCCAGGATAACCAAGGGCAACAGGAGAACAAGCAACACCAAACAACATCTTCTTCCCTAGGTCTCCTGTTTATGCTGGCAACAATCCTCAGGTGGGCCATCTACAATTAGCACCGTGCTGATAGAGTTCAGCTGGTGTTTTTCGTTGAGCATCAGTTTTCAATCCACTACATTTATCTTGCCTCTGGTGCTCTTTGTTCTTGGAAGGGGCTTGCCTTACCCCCACATGTGTGATCAATTTCCAGCTTAAGCCATTTCTACAGTTTTTCTTTCTCTGAAAGACGTTTCTGTGTGGCAGACACCTGGTATTGGCGTCTTAGTGGGGTGATTTGCAGCTGCCTCTGAGGGCTGCTGGATCTCCCTGCTGCACATTCCCTAGCATGGACCATCCACCGTTACCATATGCATGTCCTGTCTCCTTCTGGCCTTGCCAGGGACCATAGCTGCTAAGAGACTTTTGCCTCATAGGTGCCTCCTTGTATTTCTCATGCAGTACTTGCTTGGCCATAGCAAACTCTAGCATCTTTGCCACTAGAAGCTGTGATCCTGGGGATGATTTCACAGATGAACCGCCACCCCACCCGGGGCTTAGCAGCTTTTCTTCTCTCCTGACCCTTTATATCTGGCAGCATGAGACTCCTTGTAGGTCCAGTGGGTCTGCAATTTCCAGAGTAGAAATGCTCTTCCACTCCTGAATTAGTGAAAAAAGATCTCACTCTGGAATACCCACACTTTATTTTTTGGAATTTGTCTTCCTTTGGCGGAGAGGAAACAACCTCATCCCATACAGAAGAAGTATTGTTTAAGGTGCCTGGCCTTGTGGGAGTATGAGAACATACATATTGTTGTTACTTTCTATGGAGTAAATCTGGGAAGAAGAGTACCCAAGGACAGCCCTAAATCAGTAGAATCTGGGGTCTAAGTGTGGGCTAGTCAAAGCACTGCCTGGTGGAATTGAAAATACATGTAGAACAACACTGCAGTTACAAGTAAAAGCATATGTGTGGGGAGGTGTTAAACATTTTAAGTTTTAGCAATATCAAGAAAAGAAAATACAATCCTAGCACTCTAGGAGGCTAAAGCAAGAGAATCTCAAGTTTGAGTTTAGTCTGGGCAACTTGGTGACTAGAAGTGGTCTTTCAAAGTTAAAAAGGTGAGTGGTAGTGGCTGAGTTTGTGGCTCACTGTGAAGGCTCTAGATTCAATCCCTAGCACAAAAAAAGTGAGAAAGTAAAAATTTGCATTAGATTATAATATGTCAAGAATTCATGTTAAAATTTATAACCTAACCACTAAAATAATAGAAAAGCTGTCTCACTAATTATATTAAATGCTCCAAAATGAAATTAAAATATTTTGTGGCTGAATATAAAACAAAAAGCTTGATGCTTACAAGAAACATTTTAATTATAAAGACAAATAGTGGGAGAAAATATATGAGAAAATATACACTTACAATATGAATCAAAAGACAGTAGATTTAAGTATATGAACACAATAAAGTAGACTCTAAAGCAAAATGTAACATAAATTTTGAATAAACCTAGAATAATTGTAAAGAAAATGCTTTGATTTCATATCATTCTGCTTTTTTAAGATCATGAAATGTAGGTATTCAGAGAGGATGTCAAATTTTAGAAGTCAACACAAACTTCTCTTGAAGGACTGTACATTTGATCATTTCTGTTACAAAACACACACTTTGTATGTTGTAGCAATTAGTGTACATTCTTACTAATGGATTGTAGCCTGACTTTGGATATAAATTTTAAAAATTCTGATAAGTCAATGCTCAAATATTGAAATAATGCAACATTTTTAATAAAAATTAAGTACCAAAAGTTAATATGTGGTAGATTCGTAAAATGCTACAAAAATGAGGCAAAAAAATCAGTTTTTATGCAATTAAGAAGTTTCTGTTTTTATAATTTCTATTTTATTACCCTTCATTTGATCTAGTAATCATTTTGCATTAGATACCAAAATTTCCTAGGAGCATTGGTTAAACTTACACTCTTTTTCCATCAGGACTTATACTCCTTAATTAAGTGCTTAAGTAGATATTTTACTTCATCATCTTCCAACTTCATTTATGCTTTAAACTTTATAAAGAATGGAATATATTTAAGTTTTAATCATGTTTTCTCTTTTCTCGTTTTAATGGATTTGACAAATGTTTGTGAGTTATGTTCATTTATTTACCCTTTCTCCATAGGAAAACTACTCAAATCTAAACACTTACCTGGCTTTATACTTTTAAAAAAATGTTCTACAAAGAAAGACCTATTGACTTACTCTTAGATGAAATTTTTCACATAAATATATGTGATACAACACAAGAACTAGTATTTGTTTACTTCAAAATGCCAAATATTTTAAGAAAACATTATCTACTTAATATGATTATCTAAAATTAATTCACTAAGCCAAAGTTGATGAGTGCATCAAATTTTTAAATTTCTTATAACCTAAATATTTACTGAATTTTTCACAAATTAAATAATAAGAGGCCAAATATACAGTGAAAAGTAGAAACATGGAGACAAACAGTAGACTGAATAAAGAAAAATAATGGTAGACATAATTCTAAACACTATATTTACATTAAACATTAGTACTCAAAATATACCTATGAAGAGAGGTAAATTTTGCCTTGTGCCAGAAAAATTTTAAATCTACTATTACAGCTTGTGTTTAGATGTTCCCCCAAAGACTTATGTGGTCATAGATGGGGCTTTTTCAGAGGTGGCTGGATCTAGAGTGTGTGATTGGCTCATGGTGCAGTGCTGGGATTAAGATATGTGATTACTAGATTGGTCCACAGATTGGTTTGGCACAGCACTAATCCCAGTAGCCTAGATAAAGCATAAAAGGGGCCAAAAGACACTGTTAAGGTCCTTGTTACTTTTTTTTAAAGCTTTTATTTAAACAGAAACAAAAGCATATAAAGGGTAGAGATAATACAGAATTCCAAAAAAAAAAAGATAAACAATAAGAAATCACAAGTTAATAAATTACATATTATCCTCTTAGAAATAGTTGTTCAAGTTACAAAATTAAAGCATACAAAGTAGATAGTCAAACAGTGAGAGTGTAAACAGCTATGCATGCATGAATCTTTGCAGGTATTTCTATACTTTCTGTATTAGAGGGAAAAATAAAACATAGCAAGACAAAACAAAACAAATTCCTATAAAAACATGAAACCAAAAAGTCATATAAAACCACAGTACAAGGTGATCTACAATGATTACTGTGTTGTTTCTTATTATCTTCAATAGAATGTCTATATCATCAGGCATAATTGAATATAACAATATAATTGAGTATAGCAGTAAATAACAATATTAGTAAAATAAAACATTGTAGACAGTATAAAACTTCAAAGGCAGGTAATAATCAAACCAGAGTGGATATTCTAGTGGATCTTGACATCTAAGTGCCGTTGCCTATACTTCAGACGATACTATCAATCATAACAGCTTTGAATAAAATCTATCAATACAAAACAGTGATCCAACAAACCAGATTCAATTATGATCAGTCATGGTAAAACTCTGTAGGTTTTACAGAGCTTTAGATTAAGTTAACAGGAAATTAAGTATGATTACCATACTATATCCTGTTATTTTCAGGATTACTGTCTGTGCCCTCAAATCTAGTACAGGTAGAATGACTGGAACAATATAATTCATCTAAGCAGAGTAGTGTGAGTAATGTGGGTTTTAAATCCTGGTTCACTATTAACAATATAGCATATCAAGGCCATCTATGTTAGAGTTTCTAGTCATCCTTCTCTGCCTCATTTCTGCTATGCTATTTTTCTGCCTTTGTTTAGTTTTCTCCTTCATTCTACTGCCTGCCCCACTCATTGAGGCCTTTCTGCCACTGTTCCTAAAATCCCGGTATTTTTTTTCTCTCTCTCTCTAGAATGTCCTTCAGCATTGTGTGCAGGGTTGTATTGGTGGCCACAAACTCCCCCAGTTCCTCTTTGTCATGGAAGCATCTTGTTTCTCCATTAATTTCTAGTGACAGTTTTGTAGGATACATCAATCTGGGCTAGAGGCCACCTTCCTTCAGGACTTGGAAGACCTCACTCCAAGCTCTTTTTGATCTGATGGTCTGTGTCGAGAAGTCAGCCATGATTTTGATGGGCTTACCTTTATAGGTAATCTGTTTCTTTTCTCTGATGGCTTTTAATATTTTGTTTTTATTTTGAATTTCTGGTATCTTAATTATTATATGTCTGGGTGTAGCTCTGTTTTGGTTGTAGGTGGCTGGAGTTCTGTATGCCTCATACAACCAAATGTGATTTTCTTTTCCCATGCTTGGGAAGTTTTCCTTAATTATTTCCGTGAATAGCCTTTGTAATTTGCCTGTATGTATTCCTGCTTCTTTGTTCACATTTCTTATTCTTAAATTATAGATTCTCTTGTCATCTTCTAGCCTTTGTATTGTTATTGCCTATTTCCTTGTTATTTTTAAGAGATCTTTCCTTTCATGATCACACATTGCAAACTTGTCTTCAAGTTTTGATAGTCTATCCTTAGTTTCTTTTAAGGCATTTTGCCAGCTTTCAATGGAGTTTTTAATTTTCTGGTAGTCTCTTTGAATCTGCTTCATGTATTGTGTATTTTCTTTATATTCTTTATTTAATGTTTCTCTCCTTTTTGTGTGTTCCTCCCTTCTTTCGTCTGTATCATCCTGAGAGATGCTTCCTGAGAGCATTTCTTTTATTACTCTACTCATATCCTGCTTTACCTGATTTAATATTTCAAATTTGAGCTTGTCTACAAGGTCCTGAAGATATCTCTTAATGTCCATTGAAGCCATGTCTGATGTTGTGTGTTTGCCGCCCTCAGTCTCCCTTGTTTTTCCTTCTCCTGGATCAGGGCTCTCAGGGTTCTGGGCTAGGAGCCTCCTCCTGCCTCTCTCTCCTGTCATAGCCCTGGCTTCCTCCACACAGGTTACAGTGCAGGTCCCAGCCTCTTTCCTATTGGCCACGTTTCCTCTGAAGCACGCTGGCAAGGGAACTCCGCCCTTTCCCGCCTGCTCTTGTCACTGAGTTGTAAGTGGCTCTGTTTGTCTGCTCCTCCCCACTGGGCCAGCCAAAGTTCAGGGGCGATCACCCGGTCAGTGTGCGCTAGGTGCAGGGAATTGATTTGGGACATATCATTGGGTCTCGGCCAGGGGCGCCACCCAGTCCAAGCAAATCCCATGAATCTGCTCTGGGGAGGGAGCAACCAAACAAAGTCACTGTCACTCCCAGTTCAGGCTCCTCCTGCCCGATTCCAACATGTCGCCCACCTGGTTGCACCCTTCCCGTGGAGTGGGGTTCTCACTCCCAGCACTGCCCATGAATCAATGAAGCTTCCTCCACCGGCTCCACTCTCCGCTCTCTGCTCTCCGTTGGGCTCACCAACCCCTGACTTCAGCATTGCTGTTCTTCCTGTGAGTGGCAGTGGGAATGAGTTTGGGTGGCTCTTCCTGCTGGTGTGGATTCAAGCTGGTGCAATATTGCAAAAACACTGTGTCCCTTTAGTTTTTAGCTGTTTCAGTTGTAATCCCGAAGTATTTGAAGAGCTTTTTTAAGTTTTAATTTCTTCCTGTGTCAAGAGGATCCATCTCCCTCTGTCTGGGTCTCTCCAGGGTGTTTTATTCTGGGATATGAAGTGTTTCTCCGGGGAGGCTTTGTATTCTGTTGCTCACTGATTGGCCATCTTGTCTTCTCTCCAAGGTCCTTGTTACTTTTGCTACCTTGTGGTTGTCATGAACTGTTCTCCTCTGCAATGCCCCTCTGCCATGTGCCTGTCTGCTTTGAAGTCAGCCAGCTATGAACTGAAACCTCTAAAAACTGTGAGCTACATTACCCTTTCCCCTTTTAAATTTGAATGTTGGGTATTTCATCTCAGCAATGAGAAAAGTAGCTCAGACAACAACTATTGATATCCATGTGCAATTCAAGTATATGGTTTAGATTATAAGTAATAGATGTAGAAGATATAGCATACAAACAGTAATCAGAAGAAATTTGTAGTGGTAAATATATTAAACTAGACTATATCAAAGAGTAGTAAAAACATCAGACTAAAAAGAGCAAATCAGGGATCAAGGAAGAATTATACTGATAAATGTTCAATTCACCTGGAAGGTAGAGCAATCCTGAAAGTGTTTGCATCCCACAAGAGAGTCTCAAAATACATGAAACCAAAACAGAAATGAAAGGAGAAATAAATTCACCTACAATGACAATTGGAGACTTCAGCTTTCTTCTCTTGGTTGGTAGATGAAAACCACTAAGGAGATAAAAAGAACTGAACCACAACATTAGCAACTGAATTTGGTATTTAAAAACCACTACACCCAGCACATAAACTTTAAAATTTTAAGCTGAACTAACATTGGATACTATGGCTTGTCTACTGTCAATCAAATACTTTACCTGCTTTTTATTCATAGCATCTGCCAGATCAAGGAAGAGGAGGAGGCATTTGCTTGGGATTTAAAAGCCAATGGTAACAAAGCTCTGGAGGGGTGGGTGGAGAGCGGGGAGGGGGAAAGGGAGAGAGCAGTGAATGCAAAATAGCTTCATAGAGGCCGAGGGTATCTGGGTGGCAGTAAGCCTGTGTTTGTCGAATCTTCAGCTCTGCTTTAATTTTGACAAAACACTTCCATGTCGAATTTGTGACTTAAAGAAAATCTTATTCTTTAGTTTTTTGGTGTTTACCTGTAAATGTGTTTTGGTTTTATAAAGTTCCAATAGTACATATACACTTAAGCAACATTTTAATAAAAACAAGTTGAGTGAACATTGTAATTTTTTATATTTTATCTTCTTGTTCATTTTGTGGTACGGGGATTGAACTTTAAAAACCTTGTGCTCAGCTATGTCCCAAACGCTTTTTTACTTTTTTTTTTTTTTTTTTTGAGACAAAGTCTTGCTAAGTTGCCCAGGTGGGAATCAAAACTGTAGTCCCCCTGTTGTGGGAACATGTGGGGTCCAGTGGTTCCAGGTTCTTGTTCCGTTCAAAGAATTGGACGGGGACAACTGATGAAAGTAACAGTTTAGCTTATATTGAAGAGAAGGAGATGAAGAGAAGAAGGAAGACAAGAAAGAAGAGACGTGGGAGGGGCCCCTGCAAGAACAAGAGGCTGTGGCTGTGAAGTCAGTGGGTGCTGTCTTTTCCATCTTGAAATTAGGCCTGCGCAGTCCCACGCAGGGCTCTGGAACTGTTCTGCACACACAGTTCTTTGACAGTTCATCAAGACAGACAAGGGACTCCCAGATATCCAGCCAGGATTAGTTGTGGTTTCACAGCTCTCCTCGGTGACAGGTCACACCCAGCTGCCCTTCTGTTTTGCCATCCCCTACCTAATTTCTTACTTCTTTCCTGCTTTAACCTCCTAAAGTGCTGAGATAACAAGCCTGTACCATCATGCTTAGCTTTTTCTTTTAAAGAGGTGTACATATTATTTGAATTTGACAGTCACTGTGTATTTTATGCTCCTTGTTTTTGAAAGGTTTATAGCTGCAGAATTTGTTCACTAAAAGATTTGAAACTTATATTGTACTTGATCAAAGCACACTTTAAATAATTTTGTTAATTCATTTAAAAAATAATTTTAGGATAAAGGATATGACAATATGTAATTTCTTTCTTAACATATATCTTTCACAACTTTGTTTTCACTAATTACTTCATCTTTTAATTCGTAACATGTATGTTTCACAACTTTATTTTCACTACTTTTCATTTCACAGATAGTATGTATTTCCCAGGCTTTGGACTATGTTTGGACCTTCTAATCATCTCAATCAGTGCAGAATTTATGACTGATAGTGTTGAGGTGTAAGACTTTGATAAAAATTCAGATGAGATTGATGTCATTGATAGAAGATCTTCAGAGGTAGTGTTATTGAGACACAAGTTATAAATTATCCTTTTACAAGATATGCAGCCACTGATCTAAGATTAATTTCATTTGCAATAGTCATTTTCCAAGTAGATGGAACACTGTCTTTTCCTGAGTATTTTGCTGCTGTATTTTTTTTAAACAGTGCCTACATCTGAAAGAAATATGAGTATGGCACCTTGTAGTTTTATTTAAAAAATATATAAAAGGATTTTAGTGTCAAAATAGAGCTAAGTACTTTAGCAAAGAGTAAAGTGTTTAGTTTTATTTCTGACACTGCCAGACCTTTTTGTATAGAATAAAAGTAATCTAATTTGTAGTTACTCAAGAAATAAAGTGGTTTTATTTCTCTGAAGAGGTGACATTAATAAGAATGCTGAAATAGAAAAGGAAGTGAAGATGAACAGGTGTTTATTTTTTCTCCCAAATCCATTGTTTTTTAAAGATTAAAAAAAATTCAAAACATGTCAGTTGGGGGCAACAGTGGTACATACATTGTGCATTGTCACCCCAAATTATTGACAGCGAGGATAAAATGGAGAAGGGGTGAATGAGTGGACCACTGTCCAGAGTCAGGAAGTCAGGATTGTCTCCATCTCAGCAACTCTTGTTCTTAAAGAGGTTGTCCAGGTTTGAACAGGTTTTTGTTTGTTTGCTTGTTTATGATTTTGAGTGGTTATTTTTTTTTAAGAATTCTGTTACCTTTGTAGGCCAACTGACTTTTGAATGCCTGTTTTCAGCAATGAAATATTCAAGAAGACAGGGATGTCAACAATCAGATCTGCTTTGCATCTATTCTTAAAAGAAATCTGGTCTACCAAAAACACCTCCCATGGGGCTTTATTTTTTCACCCCTGGTCTCTTGATATATTTCTCAGATACATAGAGCTTTCTTGTGAATGTACCATTTTATCCATTTAAAATGTATAATTTAAGATGTATCAAGTATATAATTGTGTGCAACTGACACCTTAATCCAGATCCACATCCTTGTGTCACTTCAGAAAAACTCTGTACCCACTAGAGGTCCATCAACAGATGAATGATAAAGAAAATGTGGTATGTATGCAAAGTAGAATTCTACTGAGTCATAAAGAAAAGATAAATTTGAGTCATTTGTAGGAAAATAGATGCACTGGAGACTTTTAAGTGAAATGAATTAGACACACAAGCACAAATATCAAATGATTTCTTTTACATGAAAAACCCAAAGTAAAAATAATTTGAAGAGTAAAATAAAAGATATGGTAATATGAATTACAGAGATAGATCCTCAAAAATGGGAAGAGAATTATAGTTGGAGAGAGGGGAGGAAATGGAGGGAAGGGAAGTGATATAGGCTTAAGATGTGCTATGTACATGTACCAGATCCTCATGATGGATGTAATCATTATATACAGCAAACATGTAAAAAAATCTCTCTACCCATTAAACACTGATTTCCTATGTACACTCCTCTCCAGGTTCCATAAACACTATTCTGTTTTCTGTCCCTATGCATTGAACTATTCTAGGTACCTCATTTAAAAGAAATTTGATGATAGTTGTCTTTTTGTGTATGGCTTATTTTACTTAGCCATAGAACATTTTCAATGTTAATCCATATTGTAGCATGGCTTTCCTAGAAGGTTTTTACATTTTGAAAAGAATAAAATTGTTGTTAATTCATTAATGATTAATAACTAGTATAACTATTTTAAGTTAATTTTACAATGTATATTATTTGAATCAATGCATAAGTGCAGATAATCTAGGAATGTTTTGAATAATGGTATTGATCTTATTTTATAAAGTTTGAGGCATAGTCCTTTTGCCACTAATGTAGTCTTTAACACATGTGAGTCTGATTTATTTCACTTATGAGTATGGTCTCCAGTTGCACCCATTTACCTATAAAAGCCTCGAGTTTATCTTTTCTCATAGCTGAGTAGTACTCCACTGTATAAAAATACCACATCTTTTTTTTCCATTCTGTGGTGGGCCTTTGGGTTGTTTCCAAGATTTAGCTGTTACAAACTGTGCTGCCACCAGGCCTGCTGAGGTCCTCTGGGTGGAAGGAGGGCTCACATACACTCTTGCCAGCCCACCAAGGTCTCCAAGTGGGGAGAGGGTTCACTGGCACTGTCACCTGCCCACTGAAGTCTTCCAGGTGGTGGGAGGGCTCACCCATGCCTGAATCTAGTACTAATGGATATGTATTTTCACACAGATGTCCCTAAAGATAAGTCAAAGTACATCTACTCAAGCAGACACATGCAATGTTGCCTCAGGTGTTTGAGAGCTTTCTTGCATCTGAATTGCTAGTGTACAAGAATTCCAAGCCAATGCAGTACCAACACTGATCTTTTTAAAAAGTGACGATAGTAACTAGATCTTGTGGAGCACCTAGTCTTTGCTGAGCACAGTTAAGGATTTTATATCCACACATGTAGACTCAATTAGTGCCTGATGAGAAGAATGGTAAGGATATTGTATATAAACTCCTCAGCACAACATCACTTTGGCCAAGTATTTCTCTGGCTCAGTTGTCACTTCTATAAAATGAGGATTCAAGGTTTTTAAGAAGATTAAATGGAATCATAGCTAGGAATAAATCTTTTGGATGTGCTACATTCACACAAATTACAAGAAAAGTAAACTTTTCCATTGTCTCATACTCCTGTCCACCTATTATACTATTTATTTCTCAGGCCTCTTCACTCGATATTCTCAAAATAAACATAAACAAAATATTCATCTTCATCCCCTGAATCCTCCTTTTTGCCTATATTGACTCCTTGGACAGCTCCATTCTGGTATAGTCCACTACAACTGCACTGAGACTGTTACTAAGACCACCAGGGGTCTTACTATTTGTAAAAAACAGTGGAAATCATGGCACCAGCAATGGATGGTGTTCACTATGTCTTCCTTGAAACTCCAGGCATTGACTTTCTGACTGGCTTCTATGTTACCTTCTTGCAAATTTCTGTTTTTCTCTTTGACCTCTAAATACTGGTGTTAGGCCCTTGCATTTCTTCTTTTTCTCTTTTATAATCCTGCCCATCTTCATGATCTGGAATATCGTTTACATTCTGACAGTTGTGCTGTGGACTGAAGTCTTCCCATCCCCTACTTCATATACTGAAACCATCTGCGATACATAATGGGGTTGATTTCTTTTTTAAATAATCTCTTTAGGATGCAATCTGGGTTCACTGAGGTCATAAGCATGCAGTGCTAGCCCAATGCAGCTGGCTGGTGGCCTTTATAAGATGAAGTGACTCCAGAGCAAGGACAAATTAAGAACTTAGTCATCTACACCCCAGAGGAGCCCTCCCCTAGATGCCAACCATGCTGGGAATCTGACATTGGATTCCAAAACAGTGTCAACAATTGTGAGACACAGTGGCATAGCACTCAGGAGACTGAGATAGGAGAATTGTTGCAAGTTCAAGACCAGCATGGGATACAAAGTGAGCTCTAGACCAGCCTGAACTGCTTAGCAAGACCCTGTCTCAAAAACAACACACAAGAATGGTGAGACGATAAATTTCTGTTTTGTAAGCTACCCGATTTATGGTATTTTCTTATGAAAGATTGTGCTAATTAAGACAGACTTCCCATTTATATCTGTAGTGCAAGACTTTCTAAGCTCTACACTTGCATGTCCAGCTGCATGTTTGACATGCTCATTGAAATGTTTCTCGTTAGACTTTATGTCCAAATGGAAGTCAGTTTCTCTCAAATCTGTCTCTCCACCTTTATTTTTCATCTCACTGACTGGTGCCATTATTAATTCAGTTGTTTGAATCCAAAAGGTTAGAATCATCTTTGATTTCTCTCTTCTTTAATTTTCTCTTCTCAGCTGAATCCACTATCAAATTGTTTGTTCACTTCTATGAATACTTAAAATCCAACTTCCGTCTTCACTGACAGACCATGAGATCAAGTACTGACTCTCTCAGGAAGCACAAAGGGCTTCCTCACTTCACTTCTGCTTAGTTTGTTACTACTGGTAGACTGGTCTTTTGAAGTTGCATAATAACATTACTTTCCTGTTAAATTCTCAGAGCTGTTTTAGTTTCCTCCATAGAATTTTATTTAACCATTTTATGTTGTTGCTGCTGCATTTGTCTCTACCACCAAATTCCAAAAAGGAAGGTGTCATGCTTTAATGTGTAGCAGTGGTGGGGACAGAATTTAAGGCTCTTGTAGTGAACTACATACCCTCTTTCCTCCTCCTCCCAGATTATTGGGGTTACTGGTCTCTGCCACCACTAGTACACTTAGCCAGGTGTCACATTTATATGTCTCTTGTCATATAGCATACAAAGCCCAATTAATCATTGAGACGTTATTGCTTTTTAATTATACTACCATTCCTTTGAACATAAGGAGGCAGATATGCTGGTAAGCCTCCCAAAGAAAAGTAAAGCAAAGAAGAGAATATGAAGCATTGAAAAGAAAGTTTACAATATTAAGTAGAGTATCCAGGTGACATTGTTATAAATACCTGATACTAATATTACCTGCAGTAAAGCATCCCATGAAGGAAAGTGCAAAGGTTCTAAGCAAGGAGCAATCCAAGCATGTATTAAAAAGCCAGTGTGGCAGAAGCCCAGGACTGAAGGGAGATCTCCCTACTTCCTATCATCTGTCTTTTATTTTGCTCTTTATTTATACTTTGGATTTCTCATATGAGAAAGTATGTGATAGTTAACTTTGTGTATCTTATTTATTTCACTTAATATAATTTCAAGGTGCATCTATTTACCTGTGAATGTCTCAAGATTATCCTTCTCAAGGACAGAGTAGTACTCCATTGTGTATAAATACCACTTTATCTTTGTCCATTCATCTGTTGATGGGCATACAGGTTGTTTCCATGAATTGGATAGTATAAGTTGTGCTGATGTAAACATGGGTATGCAAGTATCACTGTTACGTAATTTTAATTCTTTCAGGAGGACACCTAGAAGGAGAATAGCTAGGTCAAGTAGAATTTCTATTTTTAGAAATTAGTTTTCTAGTTTTAGTTTTTTTGAGGAATCCCATACTGACCTCTATAGTGGTTGTATTAGTTTACATGTCAAACAATAATGTAGATGAGTTCCCTTCCCCCACAGCCTCCCCAGCATGTGTTATTGTTTGGCTTCTTGATGATAGCCATTCTATCTGTAGAGAAATGGAATCTCAGTGTTGTTTTAACTTGCATTTGTCAAACAGCCAGTGATGTTGAACATTTCTTTCATTTATTTTTTGGCTTCTGCTTCTCAAAAGTTTCTATTCATTTCAGTTGCCTATTTTTTGATAGAGTCTTTTAGCTTAATGTGTCTAATTTGTTTATTTCTTTATGTATTCTAGATGTCAGTCTTCTGTATGAAGAATAGCTGGCAATATTTTTGCAATTATCTCTATTATTTGTTTACTTATATCCTCTGTGACCTTGCTAACTATCTCTTTGATCTGCTTTTTAACCTCCTATTTCCTCTCTAGTACTTAAAGTATGTGGCTTATGCTAGTCTCCCTCTCTGTGCCTGCTGGGTCAGTTTAATGGGAGTTGGAGATTTGGGGGATCATCATCATCATTCTCTCTCTCTCTCTCTCTCTCTCTCTCTCTCTCTCTCTCTCTCTCTGTTTTATTTGGGGTTGAGGTTTGTGAACCCTTATCGTGTAAAGACTTTGTTGCTAGTATACAGATCCCTGTTAGTCATTTTTCTATGATGTACTTTGAGAATGGCTAAATAAAGCCTTTTACCTCTGTCTCAAGATCCATCTACCTTATTTAATTTGGGATGGGATGATGCAGTTTTATTGGCCCAACACTGAGTTCTCTGGGAATGTACTCTAGTATTCCTAGTGCCACAAAGGTAATCTGTCTGCTGGCTTACAGAGAAAACCCATTAACAGCAATAATTATGCAAACTGGGAAATATCAAATAAATCAGCTATAGTGGTATGGTCTAAAACAAATGAATAATAATATACCATATAAGCACAAGTTGGATAATAATATACCATAAGAACACTCCCCAAGAGGTGGATTGAGCATAAATATAAATTTATTTCTCTCATTCAATGGTATAGTTTGTATTTAAGGAAGACAGGCAAACTGTTTCAGGATGCCATCCAAGAATACTCATCCTTTTTGTTTCATTACACATCATTCCCAGGGTGGCATGAATTTTTGTACTCAATCTTAGATGCCTCACATGAAAAACAGAGTTACAAAGCTTTAGGAATAAGCAGCTTCCTTTATAAATGATATGAGCTAGAAGTTGCAATTAATATTTCCATTTGTTTTTTAGTTTCTCAATGTTAGTCACACATACACAAATCTGGAAGAAAGGTTAGAAACATGGCCTTTAAATTAAAAGGTGGAAAGGTAGAGTAGATACTGGGGACTATAGCAGAGGCTGGAGTGGGCTAAGTAAGTTACCCTAGCTGTGAATTGAAGGAGATTCTCTCTCTCTCTCTCTCTCTCTCTCTCTCTCTCTCTCTCTCTCTTTCTCTCTCTCTTGGTTTGCATATGCTCCTTAAGTTTTGTACCTTAAAATTCTTCACTTGTGTCATTCTAGTTCTGGCCCTCTGAGGACAACTGTCAGTCTGTACTACACGAAGCTTAAGTTGTAAAGGAGCACATAATACCTTAATTTACAATCTCACCAAGAGTTCTTCCTTCTCCTCAAAAGAATGAATATATCATATATAGCCTAAACAATAAATGTAAATCATAATCAAATTTACAATTCCATAATTTAGACCCCAACCTTACTTGTTTAAAACAAATTTTGTAATAGTTAAAGTCATAATGCATTTTCTTCTACTTTTGATAACAAGTTTATAATAATCAACAGATTATATCAAATATACCAATTTTGAGCATGCAGTCTTCTTTACAGATTTTCATATTATAATGTTGTTTTCAGAAGTAACTATGGGAAATTGTCCCTATGCTAGAAGTGGATAGTTTATTTTCATTTATATTTGTTGAAATTTTGTATTTTTTGATAAGGGGAAAGGAAAGACATATAATAATGACTAATTTTTAAGAAAAAACTTCAACCTGGTGCTTATAAGATAAAAAGAAATTAGTTAAAAGTAAGAATAATTAATTTGGTAAATTTAAAATTATTTTATTTAATTACACAGAAACTAAATGAATAATGTGTATAAATCAATCTCATTTTTATCCTTAATAGTATCAATAATCTTGCTGCTATTCATTGTTTAGATACAAATGGTTAAGGTGCATAATACTTTGAACCAAGGAATCCTATTTCATTTTATTTCTATGAAAGCACTGGAGACTTTTCTCTGTTTGATGATCTTCCTTTGGCACACTGTATATGTGTTGGCTCTTGTTCCTGGGTGTCCACCAATCTCCCTCATCAGGAGATTGGGTGACTCAGCAAAGTAGCAAGATCTCATAAAAAAGGTTCTCTCATGTCCTAGGTCCTCACTGACATTGGAAGGCCAGGGTCAGAATATTGGTTATCTTCTTGGTAAGTTATCTTTCTAGTTTTGGTCTCTAAACTTTAGTTATTGAACACCCAGAGGAGAAGAACAGTGATAGTATTGCAGGGTGAGCACTGAGATAATTTCATCTGGACACCAAGCACTTTGAAATATAGTCAGAAGACTGTTATTTCTTATCAACCATGGTTGTTTCAGTAGTTTTATCCCTAAAGAATGTCAACAGGGAATAGTTATATAGTTTAAAGAGAAAACTTAAGATCAAAGCCATACTCAGTACTTTAGCATGACAATCATGTTGACATTATTTCTGTAACACACTTAAATGTCCTTCTTAGAATAGCCTTTTTAGTCGACATCTCCATCTGATCACAAAACATTAAATGGTGCAAAGAAAATTCTTACCTAACCAAAGATTTAGCTCAGTGGCCTAAGCACCTGCCTGGAAAGCACAAGGTTGTGAGTTCGATCCCCGGTACAAAAAAAAAAAAAAAAATCTTACCTAATTTCTTATCCTTTGATAGGATGTCATCTAAGGAGAACATATACCTTAGAAGTTTGTAATGCCCAGCCTCTAATTTAACATGTGACATCATGCAGACTATTTGATGCTTGAGCGAATGTATACATCACATAAGTTTTTTTAAAGCTATTATTTGACAGGCTTGACATGTACCTCTTATCACAAGTAGCAGGGCTGCAAGAGAAAGGCAGATATCCAAGTCTAAAAAAGATTATTAACATAAACAATCCTTGTTTTATATCTTAGAAGGCCTATACATCACAAGGCATCAATATATTTAGTACACAATAAAATTAGCAATAATGAGTATAACCTCTATGTGAATCCTTTTGTCTCTTAATTTAGTTTTGTACCAAGAGCATCTTTTTAATGAAACTTCATTGTTTTTCCCACAGAAAACTAAACCTTTCTAAGATGGCCAATGTAAATATATCACAATAATACATTTAGCAAAATTTATTGGAATGTGTATCCTGTGAGGCTATGGAAATTATTGAGATTACATTACATTAGTGAAAAAAGACTGGGAGAAAATATTTCTAGGCAGCTTCTCCTACAAGAAGCTTCTTCAAGGAGAGTCCTGTCCAGCACTTTCCTTAAGCCTAAGGGATTCCCATTTATTTATTTTAACATTTTTGATGACTTATGAGAACTAGATCATAACAACACATTTTTCTTAACCAATGAAAGTCTAAAGTTATTGTTCACAGACAACAATACATTGTATTTGTAAAATCTATCTTAACATTAGTTTGATCAGCTGGCAACCTGGATGGAAGCATGTATTTAATGCTAATGACATTTATCTATAAGTCAACTTAAATTATAGAGTATTTTTCTCCTGTATACATATAAATGATGAGAACCAGACCTAAGAGGAGAGAGAGAGAAGGCTGGGGATTCTCTGTTAGACTAAGTGTGTTTTGGTCCCTTAACTATTGTGCTTGAGGAATTAAGTCCATCTAGTTTCACCCAGAAGTTGATTCTTTCCATGAGGTCTCTGTTTCCATCTCCTGAGAGAGACTGCTGCCCAGAACCCTCAGGTAGGACATAGCTTTTACATGTGTTTTCCTTGATGGACAAAATTCCAATGTCTCATCTGGCCCAGAGACAGAATATGCATTCTTCATCTCAGACAACTTTCCTGTCTTCAGCATTACCAAATGGTCATTTTCCACAGGCTCAAGTTAAAGATGCTTAGTTGTTGGGTAGGAGGAAAAGGCTGGGGCAGTTTAGAGTTCCTCTTTCTCTAACCTTATACACATCCAAAAAAGGAAACAGCAGGGAAAGATCAGAAAAGATCATCTCCTTATCAGTGAAAGATCAGACCAGAAAGAAAACCAAAGCAAAATAAATTCAACATTTTCCCTAAAGAGTAGAGAAGGATCAGGCCAGTGCATTTAGGTGAAACTCATCCCCCAAGTTTTAAGGACAGTTACTGTACTATCATCCTTTAACTGGTGGAAGGGGTCTTGTGATTAATTAACAGGCGTGTGTATTTTCTAAATGGGAAATAGATTTCATAAAAAGACCATTTTATAGCATTTCACATCAAACTCCACTAGAAGGCACTCTACTACTATATTTCCTTAGTGCTGTTGTTTGACATAACAAACCACAACAGTCAGGCCAAACAAGGAGCACTAATAAATTCAGCAACTAAGTCTAAATGCAACATATACAAAACAGGAATAAAATGTTCCATTGAAGAAGCATCACAACCATCCTGTGTTCTCAATTTATATTTATCATAATTTAACAAAACATTAAGCAATCAAAAATACAATATAAATTTTAAAGCATAAAAATTTGGTTATCTAAGCAAGTCACAATCCAGAATCTATGAAAGAAAAGCAAACTTTTACCTCTGTCCAATTATCTCAGTGGATGATCTCCAAATGACACAGGGGGAATACTAGATGTCCGATGTGCAGAATTTGTATTCTCTAAAATAAAAGAATGAATTCTAGGAAAAATTGAGTGTACAAGTAAGAAGTATTTATTGAGAGAAAGAAAGCTTCAATCTAGGAGGAATAAAAGGGGTCTTGAGTGGGTGGCCCCCATTTTAAAATAAAAGCCAAAATCCTATATTAAAATACATAATATCTTAGGGAGAAAAAATATTTTCAGACATTATGAGGTTAATACAAAATAGTAGTTGCATTTCAAAATAGAAGATATGGGCCCAAATATAAAGAGTAACATCAAAAAAGAAAACAGTGATTTCTTCACATAAATTTTTGAGACCTTGACTATGAGCAACCACGGCATACTGGGAGAAGTAGATCTTAGAAGATAGACTAACTTTTCCTTTTCCTGACCCTTCAAGGGAGTTATCTCCCCCTCCTCCTGCCCCATACACACACATGCACACACATACACACACACGTGCAAAAAGTATTTTGGGTTTATTTATTTAAAGATTTTGAAAAGTGCATTAGGATAATTGTTTGCAGGCTATAAAGAAGAAAATATTTCTTAACTTTAAAGGTTAAAGGTGGGAAAAGACTAGTTATGAAGATCCAACAGGCAGCTCTTGTTCATTAAGCATATTGTGGATTTTGACTATGCAAGGTAGAAAGGTTCAATTTATTTTCTTTACATTGCCGTTTAGAGAACAAATATATTATGAAATGCCCTCAGTGGATGTGGTGAATCCATTTTATTTGTAAACATTTCTCTGTATGAATGAAGATAACACAAAGAGAGTCTCTGAAGTTGTATTAAAGACTTCAGAGCTAGAGAACAACTAGCATCTTTCTAATTACCTTTTTCTCTTCTCTGTACTTAGCCCCTTTGATGCATTTAGAATCACTGTTGAAATGACAGCACAACCTCTACTGTGGACCATTTGTGGGAAGACTTACTCTATACGACCATTTTCCACGATATAATGAAAGGGCTGAGCAGAAGGGATTTGTTAGATTAATTTACATCTACTGCATAGTCCAGCCTTAATTATTCAGTGGCTCATTGTCCTCCTTGGGGATAATAAAAGCATTTTCTTTTTACTCTGTCTCACTATTGCTGATTGTTTAGCTATTTTACTAATCATTAACACATCTTCCAAAAGTAGTCTGGGGGCAGAGTAAAGTCGGGACTCACATTGTTGATTATTTTGCTATTTGTCAGAGTATTTAATAAAATCTTTAATGAAAAAAAGGAGATTGAAGCATGTACATAAATCTATTGTCTGTGGACTTTACTGTTCTCATTAACCACATTCTCTGTCTCCCCAAGACAATTAAATATTGTCTACATATGTTTTTAAAAACTTAAAGTGAGAATAAGAATGTTTGAATTTTAATGAATATTACTGCTACTTAATCCAAAAATTCCATCAAACTATATATCTCATAAATGGTTCATGAAAACAAACATCTCCAAACAGTACTATATATTCCCCCAAAAGGATAGGTGAAAATTATCTTCACTTGTTAATCTGCTAGGTAATTTATCTTAAAGATGTGTTGACATAAATGCATAAAGGCATATCCATTTCTAGGAGTATAAAACCCATAGTAGAGAATCTTATACAGGAAGTTATAGGGAGGATAATAAATATGAAAAATTATTTGTAATATAATATGTCTTTTGAAATACATTTTGTATTAAATTTTCTGTTAGGAAACTTAAAAAAATCAAGTGAAGAAATGATGTACTATTAACATGTAATCATATGCTTTTATCTTGCTATTTTAACATAAAATGCCACTACTAGCTAACAGAGTAAAACCATCTAGGTAGATAACAAAATTATTAGAAAAACTAACTGGACATCTAGATAAGGGATAGCATTTCAGGTTATAAAATGAAAGAAAGGAATACATCCAAGTCAGTATTTTGAAATTTCACTTACTTTCCTATTACCAGCATTTTCTTTTGCTATCAGTTCCTTTTTCTATGAATCTTTCATTAGAATAATAGTTTGTAAAGAAGAATAATTGGAAATATTCAGTATCTTCAGCAATAGAAAACTGTAATGGAATATAGTGTGAGGCCATTAAAATAGAAGTTCCGGAGTCGGGAATTTAGCTCAGTGGCCTAAGCACCTGCCTGTCAAGCACAAGATTGTGAGTTCGATCCTGGTACCAATAAATAAATAAATAAATAAATAAAATAAAGTAGAAGTTCCAAAGAAATGTTATGGCAAACAAAATACTCTACAAGCTATAAGGGAAAATGTCAGAAAACAAAACTTAAAATTCTTTAGTTTCATCCTGTAGTGGTAAGATAGAGAATAAGAAGTTATAGTATGCAAAGATGAAAAATTTAAATTTAAAAAACTATCTCTAAACTATGACATATAAGAACTTCAGTTTTCTAAGTTGTTTTTTGAATTTTATTATTATTTCATTAGAATAGAATATTATTTTTTAACAAAATTTTCTACTCTTTATTTCTTAATTTAACCTATTGCCATGGGTCCAGCAATTTAATCATGCCATCTCTTCCACAAAGCTAGTTTCCTTGGAGAAGGATACCTTACCTATCTTTGAACTTCCCAGTTCATTATGCTTAATAAATGATTTTTTTATTTTAAGTTTTCAAAAACAATGAAGTAATTCACAATACAATTAACACTCAACTGTTGGAGACAGAGTTGTACAGGGGTAAAGCGGTAAACACAGGGACCTCTGGCTGTGTTGGAAAAGCTCATATTCCTCATGCTCTGAAGTCAAGATAACATCATAGCTGAGACAGTTGAGGACACAGGTTTCTGACACTATTCCAGAACAGTAAAGCTGCCAGCCTTACAGAGTGAACGGTTCTATTAATTGGTGAAGGTTACTGCTTAGAGAAGTCTTTGAACTAACTGCCCAAGGTTCTTCTCGATTCCTGGGCTTGCCTCAGTATCCCCTTCCTTTGTGAGAAAACCAAACTAATACTGACTGTCTGGTGGGGCTGTCTGTCTCAATTCCCAGAGGGTCTCAACTCCCAGAGTCTCTAATCCCTGAGAAGGTTTTGATCTTCCTGAGCCTCCAAAGTCCTACCATTAATCTCTTTTGTTTAAACCATTCACAGTCCACTCATTCAAGAGATTAGGTCTAGGCCAAGACCCCAGTACACAAGACCCAAATTACTCATTTCTAGATTCTCTAAGTGTTAACATTTGTCACCATCCTATCTGTCTGTCTGTCTGCCTGCCTGTGTATCTATTCATCCATCTACCTCTATATCACTCTATGTTGATGTTAAGGGCAAAAATACTCTTAAAAATAATACTATTAGTGCAACCTCTATATTTAATATTATCCAGTGATACCATATTACATTCAAAATTTTCTTGTCTAAATAATAACAGCTTTAGGTATAGGTTTTGTTCCTCTAGTATCCAAATAAGGATGAGGCTTTACATCTATGTGGTAAATTTCTCTAGACTGTTATTCTCAGGATGTCTCATTTTGTTTTTGTTTTTTGTTTGACTTTCATGACAGATATGTTTGAAGCATTCTAACCAGGTATTTTATAGGATGTGTCTACATTTCAAATTTTTTGGATTCTTTTCTTGTTATTAGAATCAGTTGAAATGCTTTTAACAAAAATACTAGAATGTAGACTAATGCAACCATTAAGAAAATGAATACAGAAACTTCTCAAAAAACTAAAATTAGAAATTCCATTTGATCTAGGTATTCTTTTTTCAGGTGTCTTCCTGAAAGAGTTAAAGATATTACACTACAGTGAAACACACATACCCATTTTTATGACAGCACAGTTCATATAGTAAGTCTTGGGAGCAGTTTTTATGTCCCTTAACAGGTGGTGGATAATGAAAGTGTGGTATTTCACACAAGGGAGTACTATTCTGTTAAAAAGTAGGATAAACTTTAGTCATTTGTAAGAAAATGGAAGCATTTTTAGACCATAATGGTAAGTGAAATAAATCAGATATACAAGCTTAAATACCACTGTTTCTCTAGAGGAGAAACCCAAAATATAAATAGCAAAATAAAGACAGATAGGAAGTAGGGAGTTGGAGCTTTCTCAAGTGGGAAGGGAATCAAGAGATGGAGGAAGGGGGAGAAAAGGGAGGGATAGGGAATGAAAAATGGAATTAAGTTACATTATGTGAATGTACAAACTCCACACAAGGAATATAAACATTATGTACTTCAAACATGTACTAATAAAAGTAGTGTCTCCCTCAAATGCATCACATTCAAAGGCATATAAAATTTGTCCATATATTTATAGTGTTACTTGCTATTTTTCAAAAATTGTATTTATTAATTAGCATTCAAAATTATATCTATTTGTATCATATGACATGATATTTTGCTATGTGTATATGTCTTAATTTACTCATTGTTGAGAAAAAAATACTTGACAGTAAGTTAAAGAAGAAGGGAAATTTTATTTAAGTTCACAGTTCGTAGAGATTTCAGTCCACAGTCAGCTGACTCCAAGGCAGGGTGGCATGGGAGAGGCACATCACAGAGGAGAAACAGTTCTTGGCAGAGCAGGCAGGAGACACTGAAGCAGTGAAGCAAGGCTCCCTTTTCCTGTCCAAAGCACAAGTCTTTTGACTGATGCCACTACACCCGGAGCAGGGCTTCCATTATCCACACCAGATCTACGTCAAGTCAGTTTAGTTATTACGCACCCTTAATCCTAGTATCACACACCCCAATCCAGCCTCACAGTCCCATGATCAGCAGTCTCCCCAAAGCCCTACCTATGAGCACAGAAGACTAAGGGGTGGGGGGCCTAGATAGAATCCATAATACTCTATGACTGACTCATGTATGTGGTTCTATATGCCTCTAACTTCACGCATTTATTTCTATCATTATGTTTATCTATCTTGAGATATCCACTTACTTAAGACAAGTTTACACAGGTATCTCCAAATCCAATCAAACATAAGTTTTATTTCAGCATTTCTTCTTTCCACATTAGTACTTTTTCACAGACATTATATTTGGTGTTCTCTGTATTTTACCAAACTCCTGGACCTTAATCCTTGGAATCTCAGTCTAATGTAATGTCTAATGAAAAGGAAAAAGGGAAATAGGAGAATGGAAAAAGGAAGTATAGCTAGAAAGTTGGATTTTAAGCATGACAGATTTTCCATTTCATAGCTCACATGAAGAAATAAATATCCACTGACAAATTGAAAGAGGAAGAAAAATTTTCTCCCAATATTATTGATACTAATTTTTATCACTTGGTTAAGGTTGTGTCTATGGGGTTTCTCTAATCATAAAGGGAATATTTCTTCCTTGGATAATTTATAATAATAAATGTCTTGTTGAATCTTTGCCAATGAATATCTTCCTCCCCACCATATTTTACCCACTCTTTAATGTTCCTCACCTGATTGTTAGTATATCATTATCTGGCAAACAGTGATGTATTAATACTTTTATTCTTTTTATAGGCATTACCTGGCATTCTTCTTTAAAGAGTAGCATTCCTTTCTTTTTTCTTTTCTTTCTAATAAGTTTCACTATAAACATATGGATTGGTGTTTTTTAAAATTATTATTTTCATGTTTTTATACAAAGAGAGACCATGCACAAAGCCCACACTCCAGTGACTCCTAGTTAAAATAAGGGAGAGAGATGTAAACAAATAATTGCTGGAATGTAATACACCAATGTCGCCAGTTATTCCTACCTAACGCAAATATATTCCTATCCTTTGTTTAAAGTCTGTAATGTCTTATGCATAGTAAACTGCCAATAACAGAGGTATTTGAAGGGAACCCTTAATTTGGTACAACAACTGTTCTCTATCCTTGTACTGAGTAACACATTTTGAAACTTTAAATGGATTCAGTGATGTATTTTAAGAAGAATGTATAGGTCATGACTAATACTGCTGTCTGAGAGAGACGGCCATATTTTTTTAAGAACAACAGTCCAAAGGATTATCATGTTTTACATACTTTCCCCCACAAATGTCTCCACTTTTATGAGAGGCTCATAAGTTCAACTACGTTTCATCACCATTTAAAGAAACCAGACAAAGCTGTGACTATGAAAGGTATTGGCCTTGTTTTGATTTTTTTTTTTTGAAACCTCTGTACTCTCATGTTTTTGCTTCCACTTAGTTTTTCATTGGTTAGCTCAAAAGAACTACGCACTTTGTGTGAAAATGAGCAGCAATCTGCATTTTCTGGGCATGCAAGATGACACAGTGAAGGGTAGCTGGGAAGGGCTTGTGCTTTGGATCTATTTGAAGCTCAACTTCACTTTCCTTAAAACCTCATTAAATCTCTGTGCCCTCGGTAAAGTGTTTATCTTGCAGAAGTTTCTGGGTTGATATGACCTGCTAAATGCATTTATCATTTCCAGCAATTAACTGCAATGATCCAAACAGCATGAAACAAAGCAGATATTTGAGCTTCTGGTCAGAACAGTGCTCAGTAATTTTTTCATTAGGATTAATTTATTGATGTATATATATGGCCAGTACTTTCCTTAAAAATTAGTGATTTCCTATCATTTTATTTAATACCTTTCTTAATGGAGAAATGTGAGTACCATTTTGGCACTTTGGGGCAAGTTATTGCACATTTGTACTTTATTTCCTGTTACCTTTCACCATTGTACTATTAAAATACAAGTCTTCTTCTTTTGATATTTATGACTTATGCTTATTTAAATTCGTATGAGTTACTGAAAATCCAACTTTTTAAAAACCTTTCCTTTACCCTCATTATTACATTAATCAAACCTCTTTATATCTCAGTGGCCACCCCAATCTCTTTCACAAGAAGCTAATTCTTTTCTGAAGTAGCTTAAAGAACTACACTGTCGTTCTCCAGAGTGAATTTATAGTTGGAGACAAGAAACTGTTTCATGACTGTAATTCAACAGACCTAGTTCCTGTATTATCCCAGTAAAAAAATCAGCTGAATATTTGCATTTCTTTTTGAAACAGTAAAATAGTTTAATAATCTCACCAAATATATTTTATAATTTTAATATCAAAATGAGTTTTCTCACTCAGAAACCTATTATGTTCATTATAAATGTTTATAAAATATATTGCAGTAGCAGATTTTATAGAAATTCTTCTATGTCTATTGTGTAGACAAAATAAGTTAGATGCCTAATTTTAAAATGTAGTAATTTTATTGATGTTTTGATGTATTTTATGATGTTATAATTTTATGATGTCAAAAAATTATGACCAGTTTATAAAAGGTTAAATAATAAAGAATATAGGTAATTTGAATATTTCTTTTTAGTATAACTATTAATGATACTATTGACAAAATAGTGAATAAATAAAGGGCGAATTGTTTTTTAAGTTGTCTAAGACTTTACACAGATATCTAAGACTTCATTCTGTCAAGGGAATTGAGGAAACCTCCAAGGTTAGTGGATGTTTTGTGGACAGGGAGAACTTGTTTTTTATCTTTCCTTACCATAGGAAGATAAAAACAGATCCAAAGCTTCTTTCAACTTTTTTCTTCCTGTTTTCCATTTCATTTTTAAGGGAAAGTTTCAGAGCTGGCATATCTGTTACACAGGTAAAAGATTTCAAAAGATGAAATTTTAATAATAAAATGTGTGTGGAAGAGGAAATAGAAATAGGTAGAAAGGGAAAATAACTTCAGGCTAAGAGTTCTAGAAAAAAAATCTTTAAATGGGTGTAGAAAGAGACAAAGAGAATATTCAGGTAAAAAAACTGTCTGAAAAAATAAGAGAAGAGCAATTGAGAGTGAAGATGCTTAGAAATCACCACAGAAAACCAAAAGTGTCAAGTAGATAACTTTAGTTTGTTATTAAAGAGTTTTTCAAGGTAATTCTTCTCAAGCTTCAGAAAGCTCTGAGAGAGAATTGGCCACACAGTGAGCTGCTCCACATGCTGCTCAACAGAGGCATCTGTCTGAACCTGTTACTCACACTCCCCTCTTACCTGGTCTAGAATTTCAACCTCTTCTCTCATTCCTTTGGGTGACACACCAAAGGGATGGTTATCTTAATCCCCAGTTAAGACAGGGAGATAAAACCCTGAGGGTTGCTGTAGTCTAGCACAATGGAATTTTCAAAATGAAAAACACTTAATGGTTAACTGCCACTAATTAATAGGACCACTAAAAAAGCATCCAGAATCTGATGTGGCCACAGGAAAGTGTTCTTGATGAGAGAATCACAGGGAGAAACTTTGTATGGGTAAGGGGACCTTCTGGGTTTGAATATTTGGAAGCACTAAACCTAGAGAAGCAAGGCCTAAGATCTCACCCCTGGGCATACTCCAACAGAGGGAAACGGGTATGCAAGAGGGAGAATATGGACATTTTTTTTTTTTTATAGGGCTTACTTTGGTTTGATGCCTGTTGACAGCCAAGACTGGAACAACCCAAATGGAATTCTTCACTGTCTTCAGCAGGCTGGTATGAAAAGCAAAGGATTACACCACTCCTCTTCCTCAAATTCCCTTTCTGGCAGTCTGGTGGCCTGAGCTAAATTCTGAGGGTAAAGCTTTAAGGGATTACATACTGAAACAGTCTTTGAACTGATTTGAATCAAACAGTCTTTGAACTGATTTGAATCAAAACAGAGTGGTTCCAACCTAAACCCAACAGTTATCATTTGGGCAGAACTGATGAATAGTTGAAATACAGCAGAATGATGTCAAACACTAAGTAGTAATTCACTACTTTTTAAAAATGAAAATATGTGTTTTGGTTAATACTGTGGGCTAGAATCCTTTGAAAGAATATTTGTGGGAGGGGTGAGGATATTAATTAGGTGGTAAGATTTAGATAGATGGTAAGAGTGAGATAGATTTAGATAGAGGATGAAGGCAGTCTAGACTCATTCATTCAAAAATGTTTATAAAGCCATACAGCAAATAAAATTTATTAGATGGCTGGAGATGTAGCTCAGTCATGAAATGTTCATTTATTATGTGCAATGTATTGAGTTCAATTCCAGGTACCACAAAAAAAATTTTTTTTAAAAAATTAAAAAATCTAATTGTTTTATATTTTTTAAGTTTTTAAAAAATTAAAACCCCTCTGTGAAAGACAGAAAGTATCAGCACATATTTAATTTTTAGAATATTTCATTTGTTTTGTGTTTAAAATGCTTAACAACACTTTAAATTATTTTGCTTACTAATTTGAATGATAAAAAATTCACTTCCTGCCAAAGAAGCTGAAATTTTAATTAAGTACACATTATTTACTAGACTTCAAGGCACCAAATAAACACTGGGTGAGATTTTTTTCAAAGGTTAACATGTTCTCAAGGGGTCTATTACAGTGTTTCCTGACCAATTCCATTTTGTCTGGATTGTGAAACTGATTCTTGACATATGTTTTGGAAGACAGTAAACTTTCTGCTCTCTAATAATATTGAGCAAACAGTGAGTTTACACAAAGGAAAAACACAGAATAAAAAACATACCATCTGTCAGGAGTCTATAAATTAGCAAAGGTGGAAGTTTTTACGACTCTATACAACATCCCAATGAAATAGAATTATCATCTACAGATATAACTCAGAGAACCAGCAAAGCTGAACTAATAAGTGGCTGAGCAGAAGTGGACATACTGTCCACTGATGGGTTGCTAATCTACGGGCTGTCCATCAGGCAACATAGTATGACCTTATGTAGATGGAACAGTAACAATGCAAAGAATTATTTATTAATATTGTTAAACATTAGTAACTCAGCTTACAAATGGTGACCTTAACTGTACCATTGCCTTTCTCTTTTGGAAAAGACTGTTAGAAATCTGCCAAAGCTAAAACCTAGCTTTCAAAAAGTGTTTGTATTGAGTCAGGGCCGTGAAAAGAGCAGAATAAAATAGTTTGTGGCCAACTCTAACCTGTGTGAAAGCCCTAGGAAGATTATTCATCTGAGTTTGAGAAAAAGGAAGTCCTTTTATCTGCTATTATTCAGGAATTTTTGTAGAAGTCTAGTTTGGATGCCTTAGAAGTTTCAGAAACAAGCAATCCTCTTTTCTTTATTAACAAAATATGGTCATGTCACAACAATGTCATGTTCTCAGAAATGTGCTGTTAGGCAGTTTCATTGTGAACATTATGGAATGTAGATGCATGAATGAAAATACCTATGACATCACAAGATGATGTAATCTTATGGGACCACCATCATACACACGAACCACTGTGGCCTAAAATGTTGTTTTCCACTTCATGACTAGAAGCACATTTTCCCTTGGCAGATCATTATATTTGCTCTTAAGCATCAAGCACTAGGGACCAGAGAGTCTGTTATTTACCAGGTTCCTGGGCAGGCTGTCTCTTATTGATCTCAAGACTTCATTAAACCATGTCCACAATTTACTTCTCCTACACTTTCCTCAGGAGACAGTCAAACTGCCTAGGACCCAACTGAAGGCAGTAGGGGCGAAACAAGCCAAGGTTTTCATTTCTTTTCACCTGAGCGTTAGATTTTTAGTTTGTGCTTGTATTTTAACAATAATAATTTTAATAAAAATAGCAGCTCTCATTTATCAGAAATTTCCTATATGCCAGATAATATGCAGTTATGACATTGTTTTACTTATTCACCATACAAAAGTATGAGAGTTACCCTCATTTAATGGGTGAGTGAACTGAGCTAAAGTAGTTAAGCAACTTACCTGATGTCATTCTGAAGCAGAGTCAGCTTTTGAATATAGACTTGTGCTAACTCATTTTGAATCTTGGCCTTCATTAGCTGTATCATGTAATTCACTAAGTACAAAACTTCTTTGAAATGTTTCTGTTGCAGTTTTCAAATAATTTTTTATTATTTTCAATAAGAACAGGTTATGAATTAAGTACTTCTCTCTTTTTAAACTATGCTATTGTTTATCTGTTTAAAACAACAATAATGAAAGTCCAAGTAAATACCATACAAACTTATCCTACTTTATTTTTGTAACAGTTTTAGAAGGCTTGGTGAGGTTATTGCTTGCCAAAATGTTTACGTTGCCAATAGGATGCTGAGATGAATTTGAATCCAATTCCTCTGCGACCAGAACGTGAGCTGATAGCTGCCAAACTACATTGTGAAAAGACCTCTGTGACAAAATCATAAGCAGATAAGATATTTCTAGGGTCAGTTGGTGGTTTCTTGGGATAAAATTCCTATTTGGTTTTCCATTTCTTCAAAAGTTCTGGTCTTCATATTCAGCTAGTGCTCAAGTATGAAAACCCACTTGATGCTATTAATGGAGACCTGAGGAATTCAAGTTCTTCCAATTTACTTTTCTAAATTGTATGACTGCATGTCTATAATTCTCTGAAACAGGATTCTAGTCTTTAACCTAATGTAGTTTTATAAACTAGTAAGTTCTATCAAGATCTTTGTCTCTGCCTTTGAGAAATGGTGACTTGAGCATCTATACTGAACTTGGGTTCAAATTCATCTCAGCATCCTATTGTCAATAAAAATTAGAACATATAACAATTAGGATAATTTAGTCAAAAATAAAAATTGTTCTGTAGTGGTGTAAGTAAGGGCCTGCCAATGTAGTTCATCTTAGTTACTTTCTACCTCCATAGATTTAAGTTTATTAAACTCTCTGAGTTTCAGTTTTCTTCTTCTTTTTTCCCAATGAGATAATAATTTGTATATGATTTGGGAAGGATTTGTAAATGTGTGTTAAATAAGTAATCAATAATTGCTTAGTATATATTCTTGAATAGTGTTAACTCTGTATTATTGGCTATTAGTGTTAACTCTTTATTATTTAACTTAAATTGTCAAGACATTCACTTTGACTCTTATCAATCTTCGAATATGAACTAGAACTCAAAGGACAGACAAACCTGAAAAAATAAGGATCTTAAAATCTGATAATTATTTACTAGATTTACTTCTCACACAACATAGTTCAGGGCAAATGGTATCTAGGGAGGTATAAAAAGAGAAGACAATCTGACTTTATCCTTTGTAAATAAATGAAAAGCAATCAAAACACTATCAACCTCCTTAAAATTATTTTGTGGGCCATCAGGTATAACAGCATTGTTAACATTATCTCTCTTAAGTAAATCAGTATTATTAATAACTTCTCTTTTTTCCAACATTATAACTTCCCAAAATATCTAATCCTTCCATTTGTTATTCCTGAATATGGCATATGTTTAATTTTTGCTGATTTAAATGCAGCAATTTATATTCTATTTAGAATTGCTTTTAAGAGTGTTTATTCTGCAACTTCGTAAGCCCTTCGTGCTAGAGAGAAGCTGTATACAAAACAGGAATTCCAGCGTTCTCCTGTATTTGTAGAAGAGAAATTCAGTGTGGTTATAAAATTCTTGATTGATTTAGCATTTGCATGAGTTACTCCAACCACTTAAAGTAATTCTTAAATCATTGCTGTTCCAAGTTCACTGCAGACCCTTTTATAGGTTGTATAGGTTACAACCCCCCTGATTCTAGGAATCTAGATCTAATCCATTTTCTGAGGGTGTTGGGAAAATAGTGTAATACAACATGCATATTTTGTAGCAACATAAAATATTCTAAACACAGTTCTTTGTTTTTATTAACATTTTCCCAGGAAAATGTATTACATTTCTGGGAGAAAATTCCTGCATTCCACAACACTCTATGTATTTATTACCAGTCAACCATCACCTAAAAGTAATTAATGAAAAGAACTAAAAGATAGCAGAGATAAGTACATTAAATAATCAGCATCCAGAAATGAAAAAGATCTAATATCTCCATAAAGTTACTTAAAGTTAACACAAACCAACACAATTATTAGCACAATTCTCTTCCCTTATAAAAAAAAGTCAATGACTCTTTAAGTGATCTAACGTATGTTACTAGATGGGTGTGCCTTATTGGTATTTTTACTTTGTGCTCTCTTCTTAATGGTCTTTAACATATTTTGAAGATAAAAGAATATAGAAATCATAGCTTCCAAAGATAATTGTGTATCACAATCAAAACTGAAACTCATGTCGTGGTTTTCTATAAAGACCATATCATGATTCAACTTTTTGTATCAATTTTCAGTGTCTAAACATTTAAAACCCATCTTAAGAGACCTATTTCTTAGATCTTCTCTCTGCTTTAATCATTATATGCCCTGTTTAGCTAGATAAGGTCCAAAAGTTAATGTTATTCAATTGTGAATTCTATCAAACATTCACTTAAAGTATTGCTGAAGACCAACATTCCACAAGACACACACATGGCATTATTTCACAGAATAAAATCTTGCTAGTTACTATTTGTTATTTTTATCTCTGATGGAACACAGAATCTTCCATAAAGTTGTCTATTTGGTGTCAACTGTGGGCTCCAACATAACAAATGCTATGTGCCAAGTACTGTCTTTCTTGTCGACTGAGTATATTTCATCTTTCTAATGGCCACTTGTTAGCAAAGAACATTAAGTCATATGCAGAGGCTTTTTACATGGGGTAGAAATTTCTAAGCCTTGTAAAAATAAAGACTAGTCAAGAGTAGTCTCATACCTTTAATGCACTGTTTGTTTTATTATACAACTCAGCTATAAATATTGCCAGTGAGTCTCTGTATCAATCTTTCAGTGCCAAACTAAGGGCATGTGTCCTTCACAATGTAACCTTTTTTATGCAATGTAACATTTTTTTATGAAAGAGGAGATTAAAAGAAGAAATTCTTCTGATTTCAGTTGTACCAGCACAATTTGTTTCTAGATGCTATAACTGTATTATGCAGATTTATAAGCCTTAGGGGAAGAAAGCACAGGCAAGCAATAGAAATATATGTGGCATAGTTTTTTGCCAGGAAAATGCTGTGTTACAAAATGTTCCAAGCTGTTTATTTTGCATATAGTGAATATAATTTAACTGAAAATGTTTGCAATGTCATCAAATTAAACCAGTGTTGTTGGTTTAGTTTTGTTTGTTGTTAGGAATAGTCTAACAAAGATGACTTTACAAGTTATCTTTTCCAAATTTCTGGTCCTCTGGGAGTCAGTTTAGGGGACTGCTGAAATCTCATAATTCTTTTGTCCATAACTTTCATTTTTCTGTCCCTGTTAAAACATTAACTCTAGACTGATTAACACATTAAATCTTACCAAGTAGCTGGTATATTCTGGAGTCTTTTACTAAGAGTTTGAGTACTTGATTTCATTGATAAAATCTTTTGGGGGCTCTTTGGCAATCAGACAAATAACAGAATAAAACAGTCTGCTCAAAAAATAGAGTGGGGGGAGAAATTAAAACACTTGCTTGGTGTTGGTCCTGTGTTTAAAATGACTGTTTAATTAATTGGAAAACTCATATGGCCGTGATACAAATATGGTATCTTTAAATGCTCTGTTTAGAGCCATTTTCAAGAACATTGCCCTGACAGCCAGCCTCCAAGATGGTCTCCAGTGGTCTTTGTCATGTGAAATTCACATCCTTGTTTTGTCCCCTCCTGCCATGTACTATGTAAGCAACAGAATATGGCAGAAGCAATGGTATGTCATATCTGAGATTATATATATTGTTCAAGTCTTTGCGGATTTGTCTTCTTTGCTTTCTCATTCTGTCAGATCATTCACACTCAGGGAAGGCTATACCATTTTGCAAGTGCCACTGTGGAGAAGTCCGATAGTAGGGAACTGAGGCCTCCAGCTCACAGCCAGAATGATTTCAGGAGCAGATCTTCTAGTTCAGCCAAGGCTTCACTTGCCTGCATTCTCATTTATATCTTGACTAAAACTTTATGACCTTGAGCCGGAAACTCCCAGATTACCCACTCGTAGGTTCTTGCCCTGGTCTGTGTTTAAACTCTGTGATAACATGTGCTTATTGTTTTAAGCAATTAATGCAAAAGACAGAATTAACACAATTACTCATTCACCATTAATGCCCAAAATCCATAGGCCGAATTGCTGAATTACCTACAAAATGTCTAACTTAGCATGAAATTCTTGCCAGATCATGAAATATGTATAAGCCAGGAACAGTGGTAAAATGCCTATAATCCCAGCTACACAGAAGGCCAATGCAGGAGGGTCACATGCCAAAGAGCAGCCTGGGCAATTTATCAAGATCCTGTCTCAAAATAAAAAATAAAAAGGGGTGGATATATGAAGATGTAGTTCAGTGCTGAGGCCCAGTACCAAAAGAGAGAAGAGGAAGAGGAGGAGAAGGAGGAGCAGGAAAGTGAAGAGGAAGGAAAGGGGGAAGGAGAAACTACACACAGTAAGCTCAAACACTGTCAAAGACTAGGCAGAAAGGAACCTCTACAAGAATCAAAAATCGAGGTCTAAGGATGGAAGCAGTTATACACATCTGTGGTTATATGGAATTTGGGTCGAAATGTAACCCAACCTTATGATTTTAGAAGGTATAGTGCACGTAGTTAGATTTCTTTCCAAGCATCTAGCATCAGATAATTAATCCAAGCTGATCAGAGAAGTCTATCTTCTCTGGGGATGAACGTTTCACAAGGAGGCATGTGGTCCAAATCTGTCCCAAAAGTTTGCAGAGAAATCTCATAGGAAGCTTGTGGGAAATATATTTTTGCTCCTAGAATAGGGGCCCAGAAAGCACAATTCTCTCTTGTGAACAGAGGCTCTGTGGTAATGGCTTGTCATTTGCTTGCAGTCTGCAAATGAAATTAACATTGAAATGACGAAGCAGAGCCAGGCTTCATGGCTCACTGTTGGAAGCTAACGCAGAGGGATTACAAGTTTAAGCTCAGCCTGGGCAACTTAGCAAGACTCTGTCTCAAAATAAGAAATAAAAAAGGGTTTGGGCATGTAACTCAGTGTTAAGCCCTGGGTTCGATCCCTAATATACCACTGTAGCAGAAAGAGTTAACCAGAAAGAATAAAGGAGAATGAGACTGTAGTAGCATACTCACACTAAAGCAATCAAGCTAGTAATTTTATGTGTGAGCTGCATACAATTTCACTTATAAAAAGATTCTGTACTGAAGAAAATATATCTGGGTAGCATATCCATCTTGCTGGTTGCTGATTTGTGATCGTTTTTGTAGACATGACACTACCACACTATAAACAAAGAAAATGGCTCATTTGAGTTGTATTGGAAGAACTCATTTGTTCAATGACTGGTTATTGGCTGCCACTTTCAGGCCAATCACTGTGGAATGCATATTTCTTTTCATCAAGGAGGTTTTAATACAGATAACTTTGGAACAGTGTGGTTGTGATTACAAAACTGCATGTGTAGAGCACTCCAGGCTAAGATGTATTATAAGAGCGGACTTTGGCTAGGGAGAATTTCACAGTTTGAGTGGGGCTTTAAAGGATATGGAGGATTCTCTCAGGCTGACATGAGTTTAAGTAATTGTGCTTATTATAAAAGCCAAATGTTACATAGATGTTAAAAAGTTAACCCAATTTGAAATAAGGGAACATATATGAGCTACTGTTTTTAATTCTATGAGTTACAATTTAATGAGGATGTGTCCATGCTCAGGTTTAACCAGAGAGGTTCTAGCAGACAGCCTGAAAATAAAAAATAGTAAAAGGAACAATGATAAATTTAGTTTAGAAAAGTAAAAAAGCTCTGACAATTGTCTTCAACATATTTGAATGATAATCCTTTGCTCAGAAGCCACATTCAACATAGCAATATTAATACTTATAAACCTGTAAAGTAGAATTGTGATTTCCACATTACAGACAGGCAGGTTGCATTTACAGAGGCTGCTCTGATTGATGACCAAGAAGCTGAAATCCCTAAATCCTATCTTTATGTCTCCTACCTCACCACATGGCAGATGCAAACTTTAACTTGCCTCCAAACCCGGGAGTAGTTTCCCAGTAGGTAGACCATACAGCTCACAGCTTCTCTTTCTCCTTTCACCTCAACCTCTACCAAACCTTACTTAACTTATGGGTATTAAGATTCCAAAGATGTAATGAGGAAAAGCACATTAAGGAAAGGAGGGAAAATAGAATGTTGACTATTGATGCTTATAATGGTCTATATTTACATCTACCTCTACATCTACACCTATACTGACATACGTTTATGACTTGGGAAATACTATTACGAAACCCTAGCAATGTATAGCAATCAATGATCTTGGTTCTGCACTCTCCAAACCAGCACATCTCTTCAGGATAGAGAAAAGAAGAGAAGAAATGAGTCTGGAGGCTAAAAATCCAGTAAGTACTTTAGCAGGGTTGGAACCCAGGTGTCCTGGATTTCACACCTGTAACCTCCCACGCCCCACTCCCCCACTCCTCATTCCCAAACAATAGGAGGATAGAATCACAATCACTGCCAGATAAAGTAGATTTCTACCTGGAGGCAACTTTTGGTGCTGAAAAAAAGGGATATTTTTCAGACAATTTGAACTTCTAGAGGAGTGTTTAGGCTTCCAATAGCAATTTCCTTACAATTGATTTTCAAGATACCAGTACAGATCGACTTGTCAGAAAGTTCTGGAAAGGATTCCTGCTTTTGACAGGAAGTTGGACTCAAGATCCTCTACAGAAATTCTGTGTTTTGAACAATACTGGCAAGAGGTTTAGGTGCTGCTTTTCTTTCCATCTCTATTATTTTCATATGTGGCCCGCTTGCAATCATAAGGCTGAGGAATTTGGAGCCACTCCTTAAGGTTAGGCAAAGTCCTCAGGAAAAACATTTTACTTGCAATACTTAGGGGTACTACTTCATTGACTTTCAGGGGTAAAACTCAGAAGAATACTGAGAGAACATAATAAGTGAGCAGAACTGAGGGGGAATTAAATAAAGCATACTAGGGAGAGAAATGTGGATGACTGCTGAATTGAGGGAGGTTTTGCAGAGTGATTTAGTTTGAGCAGGTAAGGATGCAATGGCAGTTACTAAAACTATTCCACCGAAGCACAGCTGGCAGCTACAGTGCCTCCCGTTTCATGGGTTACACACATTGTCTCAGCTACTGCTCACAGTGAGCAGGTAAGTACCAACACTGTCCCTCTTTCACAGAGTGTGTGTCGCTGGTTAAAGGAAGTAAGTAAGGTGCCTATGTAATGTTCCATGGGGATTAAGTCTAGAGCCAGATTGAGCACCAATTTGATTCCAAGGGTACCAGCACATAGGGTATTCATACAGATAGATGATAGATCCTTCATCTGTTAGTACCAATAGGTATAACTTGGATAACTCTGAATAGGAGTATGTAGAATTAATTTTTGTAAGAATTATTCAAATTTATATAAATTCAAACTAAGAAAACATTTTGTTTTGCTTTACCAAATTCAGTCTTAAATGACAAGAAAAGCAGGGATTAAAAGACTCAGGAGCGCTGTGGAGCCAGTGAGCGGAGTGCACACTTTGCCTTCCTCTTGAGCACCACAGATAAAGCTGACAGCCCGGGAAGCCGCTGCGGTACCTGTTGGTCCTCAACATCTCCACCGTTCAGGAAAGCCTGAAAAGACTCAATCACACAAGGGAGATGTGTAAACTTTACCTTACTGTCAAGACCTCTTACTAACAACAGTTGATTAAGCTCTTCTGCTCAGACTGAGAAGGTCTGACAGACTAACTGTGGTGCCCCTGGTGTCTTACCAGAATCAGGCAGGCAGGCAGGCAGACAGACAGACAGACAGACAGGTTGCATCTTTCTGTCTTTTGGGTCCAATGTGAACTGCTCAAGCAGGGAGTGAGGAATCCTCCTCCAGAGGGGACTCTATAAATCTCAAGGGTGCACCTTCCCATGGGGATCTGGAGAAGTCCTTGCTCCTTTGAGAAGGCTATGACCAGTTATCAAAGTGGTCAGCATGGTCAGTCTTCCCAGCCAATGCTCCAGATGCAATGGCAAACAGAAACACTGAAACAACACCCAGGATTTGGAGGCAGATTTATTTACTTCAACCGGAAATGATCAGGATCATTCCTGGAATATCAGGCCATGATCTCTGGTGGTCTAGGGCTTATATGAGATAAGTAGGAAGTACAGAGGCAGAATGACTTGTCAATTGCAAGTTGGTTTATACGATGTGCATCACAGTGACCAGTTGCTTCTAAGAGAAAGATGCAACCTGAACCAGAACAGGAACTATTACCAGGGCAAATAAGAAACTGAAGTACACAGGCTGGAGTTGGGGCATTTTCTGCTACAGAATCTCCCATAGTCCCCAAGACAGGCCCTATGATTGGATGCTTTTCCCTCTTTGATGTAAAATATCACTGTTCCATCTTAACAAATTTTTTCACACTAGGAATTATAAAAGTAAATACTGCTTTTATGCTACGTATTTCAAAGCTCTTAGCTTTTCCAAATACAGGCAGTGCCTAAATTGTGAATAGGCCTTTTCCAAAAGTTATTTTGCATATTGGTTTTCAGAATTCTGTGAAAATAATTTAAGTATTGGGTACATTTCCAAATCACACCACACAGGAGCCATTCAGCCCAATATGCATATGGAATAAATGGATCTCTAAACCACCATAAGACCAAATGGCTACTCTTAACAATTACCATAGGAACTTCAGGTATGCAGAAGTAGGGGGCTCCATGTACACCTCTAAGACTGCCCACTTTTCTGTGATGTGGAAAGGGAGAGTCCTCTCTTCAGTTCCCTATGGTTCTGATTGTGGTTCTGGATTCAGGCTCTACCAGAATGGGCAGTAGAACTAGATTATTGGTCTCCAAATCAATGAATTTGCTTGATAAACTAGGAGATGACAAAGAAGAATTATGGGGGTCTCTTGGGGGCTTCCAATCATGGTGAAGAAAGTCTGCAAGGTGTTATTTGTTTCTTTCTGCTCCTTTTCACTGTGCCTTTGATGCTGCTAAAGGGAAAGCAAGGCAGAGAGAGAACCAACTGTGGGTTTCTTACATTTATAAGGAGCTGTTTCTTCCTCTCCTTTGGCTTTGTTATCTGTCTAGGGTGGTAAGAATTGAAGAGGGAGATGCAGCCATTTAGAGGCCTAATATTAGGAGACAAAAAGGATTTTTTTTTCCTGCAAAACTTCTAGCTCCAGCTTACTGTGATGTGATGTGATGCAGGGGTGCAAGTCAGAGATTGGTTTAGGATTTGGAAATCCTACACATATGCTCATTGGTATCAATGAGGAGGAACGAAAAAAGAAACGAAAGGAAAACATTAACAGGAGAGGAGGGTGATATGAAAAGAATAGACCTGTTCAAGTTATATTTTTGCCTGTGAAATAAAAGATACTCAAGTTGAATTCCTTAAAATCTGTGTCCAAGTGCATAAATGCCATTTTATTTTCTAATAAAGATGTTTTAAAGTTTAAATGATGAGAGCCAGATGTGGGTAACTCTGCTTTTTATATTTCCACTTTACAGTCTGTTAAATGTAAGGAAGGTTTGGAGAATCTTTAGTTCTTTTTCAGTACAGAGAGCTGCAGGAAAGGTCAGATCTGGCCTCCTCTCAGGTTTTCCCAGGAGCTCAGTTCCGGCAGTCTTCTCTTTTACACGTTTCTTTCTCATTTGTTCCCCCTCTGCAAGGGAATCAGTGGTTGTAGGAATCACGTTGGAAATGAAGAGGATAGGGTTAAGGATAGGGTCCCAGCAAAGCAACCTAAATTCCAGACGGCTTCCCCCGGGCCATCGGGTATAGCCTAAGGTGGAAGAGATTGTTTGAAGGGAAAAGGGCTCACTCCATTATCACTGTCACCCTCTAAGTCCAGAATCTGTGATGGGGGCAACTGTTACCCTAGATACATATTTTGCCTTTCACTCTCTTCTACAGTTTCAACTGTGCTTTTGCAGCCAGCAAAAGTGTTCATAAAATACAAAACTATGGGTAAAAGCATTTTGATAATGATTTGAGGGCCCCCCAGGGAGGGGAGGAGAGGGGGAGGCAGGGCGCAGAAAGGCCCAAGCTCCTTTCTCTGGTTCAGCCACTGGTTCCTGGGGGCGGTGTCACACACGGGGCTATGAACCTGAAGGAGCTGTGATTCATAATGCCATTTCTTCTGCCCTATTGTCTCTTAAGTAGAATCAAGTATGTGAGTATCCCAATAAGATGATTCACAAAATTTAAACAAAAGTGGGTTCTTTAAAGCTAGGTGTAATGCTTTCCCATTCTTATTGAAACATGAACAAGACAGAAAGTAAAATGCCGCCTTCTTTACAGGGTTCCTTTTCCTTGTGTAACTTCAGACGCACAGTCACAACAGATGAAATGTGAGAAATCGTAAAACATTTAGTTTCAGTTAATGCTGTAAACTTCTGAGTCCAGCTGGTTCTTGCAGTGGTGGAGGTAGGTGTGGGAGGGCTGCAGTCAAGCCACTGAGGAGGCTGCAAGTGACCACAGGCAGAGTCCACTCTGGGGCAGCAAATAAAGAGGATTAAGTCAAGTCCTTTGCCCTACTAAAGCGAGGCAGGTGTCAGGGTCATGGGCTTTTTGGATAGGATGGAGACAGGGAGGCTGAAATCTTCTCTGGTTAGAGAGGAAATTTGGTATTAAGAGAGCCTCGCTCGATCCCAATAATAACCAAACAACTGCCGGTGTCCAGGGCACCGGGTGGAGAGTGGGAGGCAGGAAGTGGAGTCTGGAGTTCCTTTCTCTGATTCGGCCACTGTTTGTTGGGGTGCGGTGTTAAGTACTGAGATCTGAAGCTGAAAAAGATCTGCCGTCCTTGAAGAGCTCACAGTTCAGGAAAATGCCTTTTTAACATCCTTCGTGGGCTTTGATGCCTCTTCTCCCAGGAGTTAAGGGAAGCTGCATGTAATTGCATTCACACACTTTCCTAAAGATTTCAGAACAGAAAACAGGCTCAGGACCGGGTGGAGGAGAGACGCCTGCAGGGACTCGTGCCTGACTGGGAGCCTCCCGGCGCCGTGCTGTAGCGGGGCCGCCCGTAGGCGAGGGGCAGCCAGGACCGTCTTCCAACGGGCACCGCGGGGGTGCACTGGGCCCGGCGGGCGCTGCGCTTCCAGTTGCGCCCCGCGGGTCGGGCTCGGGCGACACTGCGCGCCCCGCGCCTGCAGCCAGGGGGCAGAGTTCCCGGGCCGCAGCCTCCGCTGACTTCCTGGGCTCGAGCCCCACGGCCGCCGCCCGGCTCGGCGCCCTCTTTCCCGGGCCGGCCGAGCGCAGGATCCCCCCCCCCCCGGGCAGCCCAGCTCGGCGAGGGGCGCGAGAGGCGGGGGCGCGGCGGGCAGCAGGGCGGCGCTCGGGTGCCGAGGGGGTCGTGAGCGGGGTCTCAGGACGCAGCCGCCCGCCCCGCCCCCTCCCGCCTCCCTCCCGAACCCCGAGCTGGGGGCATGGACCAGACCCCGCGGCGCTGGCAACATGACGCCCGCTCGCTTCTTGCTGGCTCTGATGTTGGGGGCGCTCCCTGAAGCGGTCAGCGTTGTTCCTTTCCTCAGTTATCCGCTGTGCCTCCGCCACCGCCATTCGCCCCCTGCGGGTCCCCAGTACCCCAACTACCGGGCACCTCCGTCACTCCTGTGTCCCCGGCGGACGGTCCCTGCTCTGCGCCCGCACGCGCTCCAGGCTGGACACGCGCCGCGGCCGCTCCCCGCGGGCTGCCCCGCCGGGCAGCTCGGGATCAACGTGACGGACCTGGGCACCCCGTGTCTGCGCTGGGCGGAGGTGCCACCCTTCCTGGAGCGGTCGCCTCCGACGGGCTGGGCACAACTGAGAGGACAGCGGCACAACTTTTGCTGGAGTCCGGACGGTTCGAGCAGACCCTGGTGCTTCTATTCGGACGCCCGTGGCCAGGTGGACTGGGGCCACTGCGCCTGCAGACCCGGTGAGTGGCCGCGGCGCAGGGGCGACAACGCTGGGTGCACGGAGCCTGCGGGCTCGAAGAGGCGTCGCTGCCTCTTGGAGTCGGAGGGAAGGGGTGGCTGTCGAGATGCGTGTTTGTGTTGTGGAGGGTAACGGTGGCTGCTGCAGTGTACAGTGAAGTATATTAGTTCCTAAGTTTAAATTGGTCAAATGTGCTTTGTGTGAAGGTTGGCAGAGGGGACGATTAGTATGCAAAGTACAGAGCCCTGGCTTCCTACACACTTCGTGCTTTCTGGTGTGCCTGTGTGTGTGGGGGTGGTGGTGGTGTAAGCGCTCAAGCATTCACAAGTGTGCACACGGCTTGGGTGGAAGTGTGCACTGAGTGTAAGGTCTCTGGATCACCTTGCCTCCTGGGAATTGCTGTAATTACCTAAAAGAGGCAAAGCAAAGGCGGAGATAACGTTGCTAATCATTTATTTTGGAAAGCGAAATATTGAATCTAACTGGCAGTCCACAGGCTCCTTCCTTTAGACCCCGATCTGGAAAACTGTGGTAAAACTTTTGTCCGTGCCCCATCATTGACTTGTATTTGAAAAAAGTATGGTAAAATTCCCAGGTCAAGCTACAAGGATGTTCACACTCCCGGACACAGCAAGGTGAGTAGCACTGAAGGAAGAAAAAAGAAAGCAGCAAGAGATAAGCATAGTAACCGTCTTAGTGAAAAAGCTTCTTGACAGAGTCAAACGAGGTTTCCAATAGCACTCTTGTCCAGTTTATATGTTATTTGTGGAAAATGAGAATTAGGTGGCAACAAGAAAGTTGCTGAGACATTTTAGTTTCATAGTAATAAGAGCATCACTAATTAATATAAATGAATAATCTGCTTCAAGCAGTGCTTCATTTGTAATTGTTGGGGTTTTGTTTAACAGTAGGTTTCCTCCCACCACCACCTAAAATAGAGAAGAAAAGCCTTATGTCCATTAAAGTTTTAATTTATTTCAAAAAAAATATTAGTAGCTTTCCATCCAAACTGTGAGGCAGGAGTTTAATGAATCGAAATCCTGAAACATATTGTACTGTGCCTTTTGGGGGTAATTTTTAGGTAGGCTTTCATGCTGTCATTCTTTTCCTGCAGATATTTTATTTATCTGTGCCTTCAATTGCATTAGCTTTGAGTTAAAGGAAAGTGATAGGAAGGTTAAGATCAATTATCCTTCATTCTGGAGAATGAAGTCATCTCTACACTCTTGTTTCATGGACAGAATGTCAATGTGGCTATAAAAAATTTGAAGCTGTATTAAGCAAAGAGCTCTATCATTGTGTTATTATTTACTTTAAGAAATGATTTGTAATAAAATATCATGTCCAACAAACACTGAGAGTTCTATCTTCTAATTATTCTCAGTTCTATAAATAGGTGAGCGGGAGGATCATTAAGGAATACATGTATAGGAATTGTATAAAATATACTTTAAAGGGGGCTTCAAAATTTAAAAATTATAGTGATCAATTGCTTTTCTTCATACAAATATCAGAAATCAGCTAATATGTGGAAATCAGTTAATATGTCTTAACAAAAAGAGTAGCTTATCCTTGGGTTCCCTACCAGCCAACTCACCTTAGGTGGGTAGACATATAAATCTTTTCAGTGCCTTTATGTTTATAGGTTATTCTCACCAGAGAGAACCCCAAATATTGCATAGTAGTTGTATGTAAAGTGGTTGAATAAAAGAGTAACAAAAGAAACTGCCCAACAGGAAGACAAATGGCCTCCCACCACCAAAGGAAAAGCAGGAAGTAATTGGCGATGTGATCATTGAATTCCTTTAACAGGCTCAATCTTGGTAGCCCAAAGCCTCCCCTTCTGTCATTTACTCCTGTGGGTCTGATTAGGTAAAGACCATACCTTTGAGATGACTGGCGTGTATTCTGAGCCTTGGAGCTTTCTTCCTCCTACATGTCAGGAGTGTGAGCAAATGTATGGAGTGGTGAAAGAATATTGGATTGTGCTTTTACAAACATTGGTGCTTTTTTTGGCTCTGGATAAGATTCTTAACTCTGAGGGCTTTGTGTTTTCTCTTTTGTAGAAAAACAGTTTTGAACACATTAATTCAAAGGACTTTTCCAGCTTTGGGGATGTGTACAAATTAACTTTGTCTAATATTAAGGACTTAAGGAGCATTTGCTCTGTGATGGATGCTGGATAAAACATTTTGTTTTTTTAATTTAATTTTCATCAGTAGTTCCTAAATTTTACTGTTGAAGAGTCCAAAGGCATTTTTCCCCTATACTGCAGGAGAAAATTTGTATGTTTTCTCTTCACAGCTCATTTTGCTCTGTTTCTTTTCTTGTATGCCAGGGAGAAATAATCTGTGTTGTGTAATAACCCTCATTTGGTAGCTCAGGGACTGTTGTAAGAGGAAGAGAGAAAGGGAATTATGTTTAATACAATGCACATTACTTCCAGTCTCTTATACTTGAAAAAAATGCTTTTTTTTTCTTTATAGAAAATCAGGGGAAAAGAAAGGAACAATATGTGATAATGTGATCCTTCAAAAAATAAACTGGTGGTTGAAGTCAAGTTTCTAATTGCCTCCAGAGATATGAGGAAGCTGGTGTCTTCTTGGTGGAGGGTTGGTTGAAGCCAGCTTGAGGGGTAGGGTGGGGTTTCAGGTGAGCTGGGCAGGAAATTGTTGTTTCAGGCTCGCACGACAGAGAGCGTGGAAGGTGATGCCTGCGCTCTGGCTTTATGAAACTTCCATAATGTACCCAGAAATCATTCTGTGGATTGGAATACTCTAAGTCAGCTCAGGTTGAATGTTCTTGCAATGAGTTTTAAAGTCATTTCGGAACTTACTGAAATCCAGGTTCCTAGGCTGTAGCCTCAAAGCCTTGAGTAGTTCTCATATCTGGATCAGAAATGGAATATACATGTCTAAGAGAAAATCAAGGTAATTTGAAAGTCAAAAGCTCTTTCATAGTCAGGAAATCCCAAGGGAAGCTGTGATAACCCTTGTAGAATGTATACTGGTGGATGACGATCTGGTCTTAGCCCATCATTCTGTGGTTTCACTCTGCTGGCTTAGGAACAGGCATAAATATGCCAATGGCAACACTTTTTGTGGTTTTAGAAAATGGCACCCACTGGTATTTACTTTGCCATGTGATATAATAATAATAGCTTAGTTTACTAGAATATGATCATTAACTGAATGTGAGCTAGGTTACTTTCCCATCTCTACAGGAAGCACTGACAGGCACTTTACTGGTTTCTCCCAACATTTTAAAAATAATACATTAGTGTTTACTGCATATGAAGGACATTGGCTTTTCCAGTGTCAAGGTGATATGCCAGCTGGGGTAGCTTGCTTGGTGCTGTGATAGGAATTCCCCCTTTTTACAAGCAACTAAGTGAATTCAACTTTAGGCAGCTGATGACTGATGAGTAACACAAGTAGAAAAATGATTAAATTTGAGAGTTTGTCAGAAAGAAAATATATGCTAGTAAGTTGTTGGTTGCTGTGACAAAATACCTGAAATAATCAGGTAAAAAAGGGAAAAGATTTATTTTGGCTTATGTTTTCAGAGGTTTCAGTCCATGGTTTCTTGGCTCCATTGATTCTGGGCCCGTGGTGAGACAATATCAAGATAGTCAAAGAGCAAAGCTTTTTACCTTATGGCAGCACAGAAGCAAACAGAGAAAGAGCAAAGAGCTAGAGTCCCAATATCTTCTTCAAGGGCATCACTCTCAACCATGACCTAACTGCCTTCTGCTGGGCCTCACCTACACCAAAGGTTCTGCTGCCTCCCAGTAATGCCACAGGCTGGGGCCAAGCCTTCAGCATGTGGGTCTTAGAGGGACATTTAAGATCCAAGCCATAGTAGAATGATGCATAGATCTGACTTTTTCTGTCATGTCACACTAATTTGCTCATTTGCACCTATCCATCTCAGATCTCTTAATTCGAATAGAGATAATGGACATGCTGTCCAAATACTGTTGTTTAGTAGGCTGTCCACTTTGATGTCTGTCCATCTGCTATTTGAAGTGAATGTTAATTAAAAAGTTAACTAAAAGCCAACCCATCCAGATAATAACATATAGACCCTGGTTTGACTGATAGAGCATATTTTCTTATCTCAGGATGCTGTCTCTAGGGAAATATTACTGGCAAATTTATTTATGAAATGAACAATTGTATAATTGTGGAGAATTACCCAAGTTAGTTTAGTTGTTAAGTAAAAGTGATTTAACTCTTTTAAAAAAAATTTTTTTGTGAGTGAACTTGCAAGGAAAGAGATCTTCTGAAATGTCTCTTTTCATAGCAAACAGACTTTTAGTTATGCATTCTATGAACAATGGTTTAAACTGCTTTCTACGTGGTTAACACACTGGTATTAGAATACCAAACAATGTTGAGTTTCATTTCTTTAACATTTTTCTTTCCCAAGGCAGCAGCATCCTTTTCTCTCATTCTTCCTCCTTGTTGCTAATTGGCACAATATTACACAATTTTATAATATACAGAGCTCTAAAGTAATGAGATTTTCCCCCTACAAGCCACATATGCATATTCGTCCTGAATACTTTTTATTAGGATTACCAAAAGGGACACAAAGAGTAGGAAATATTGATTCTTATAAAAGGACAAGGATAAATTTTATTCATTCATTGAACATTTATTGAGTTTGCACTAGGTGTGGTGTTTACCAAGGTAAATAAGGAATCAGCCTGGTTGAGGTATCAGAGGAATAATTAGCATTTTCATTGCCTTTCCTGTGGTACATACTTTGGGAGACGGATAAAAAGATTAGTATTCAGTTTAATTTTATCCTTCACAGTTGAATAATAAAAGAGCAGTATGACACCATTTTTTTTTATGTAGATGGTTCATGAACACATTTTGTGAAAGTTTCTACTAGGGCTATATGCATATATTTTTAGTAACTCATGATTTAATCATGACTAGAAATCTTCCTTTGTGTGACAGTGTGCAATGGTTTAAACAAAGGAATAATTTATAGAGTTATAATTTTCTAATTATTACAATGTAAACTTGTAGAGTTGCTTAGTCATGAGATGTTCTTGGTTTAAACTAGAGTAATTGAGATTTTTTCCTTAGCATTAAATAGTAAATGCATTGAATAATAAATGAAAAATTAAAATGAATTATAGATGTGAACTAATGGAGGCCAATATAGTTCAGTTTGATATTGGTTCAGGAGAATGTACTATATGGTAGAAGATGATTGGATTGATTTTGACTTGGGATGATTTGAGTTAAATCTACTGCTGCACAATGCTGAAACATTCAAGTTATGGGCCAATATAATTATGAGTAATAATTGTATGCTTTGTACCATCAGATACATTGGAGAAAGAAAATAAGCTCAAGGTTATTGAACTTCCACTTTCTACTATACTTGAGAATTTAACTAACAGTCCCTCAATTTAGTTTTTTTTCCAGATACTGTGGTTTTTGTAATTAAGAGACAGAATGGTTATTTAGTATATTTTCCCCCAGTGTTGCATTTATTATAAGATATAGCAGTAATCCAAAGTCAGATAAATGCACTAAATTGTCCAATATGCAATGACTTTTTCAATTCTTTTGAGTACTTTTTTTTTTTTTTATCGGTACCAGGGATCGAATTCACGACCATGTGCTTGTAAGGCAGGTGCTTATGCCGCTGAGCTAAATCCCAGCCCCTCTTTTGAGTATTTTATCAATTGAAATTACTATATTACTCACAGATGTTTTCTGTTGTTGTTTTGTTTCTTTTGTTTCTTTTTTTTGATGATGCTGGAGATTGAATTCAGGGACTTGCATATACTAGACAAGCACTTTACCATGGAGCTACACATATGGCTCTTTTTAAAATATTTTATTTTAAGGCAGAATCTTCCTAAGTTGTCCAGACAGACCTTCAGCTTGCAACCCTCCTACCTCAACCTCCCAATTAGATGAAATTAAAAATGTGTGCCACTATGCATGGCACATTCGTGGCTCTAAATATATTTTTTGTCAGAGATCTGAGAAGTAGATTGATATTGCTAGTGTACTTTTTTCTACATCATCAAAACAGTAGATATGATTAAAATTGTTTTGTGTATCTATGAAGTTCAATAAGAGGTGAGTAAAAATTTGTGTTATAAGATGAATTTTTTTTCTTTACCCAACTTTGATTTTTAAAGGGTCTTTAGGATGCATTTCAGAGAACTGCTGGGTTCAGTTTTTGGTTTTGTTTTTTTTTTTCTCCTGAAATGAATATATGCTCTTCTGTAAGTACATTTTCATTAGTTAATTAATTAGGCTTATCCTTTCATTTGCATGTCTTTTATTTTGGAAAGAGCTGGATTTATAGAACAAAGATGGTCAACCAAATTTTTTCCTTTCCTAATATTTCTTTTAGGTCTTCTTAACTTATGGAGTGTAGGATGAGAAGTTAGTCCAAGACTGGGTAATAACACAATGACTCAATTATTTTGCTAAGGCTGCCTATCAATTACCATAAGCTGAAGTTTAAGCCAGAATGGTGGTGCATGTCTGTGATCCCAGCACTCTGGGAAGCTGAAGGTGGAGGATCCCAAATTCAAGTTCAGCCTGTACAATTTAGCAAGTTGGTAAGACCTGTCTCAAAATAAAAAAATGAAGAAAGGTCTAGGAATATGGTCAGTAGGAAGATCCTGGGCTCAATCCCCAGTACAGAAACAAACAACAAAACAAAACAAAACAAAACAAAACAAAACAAAACAGAAACTTACATTCTCACAGTTTTGGAGGCTCAAAGTTCAAGGTGAAGATTTAGCTGGGCTGAGCTCCTTTTGAAGACACTAGGAAAGGAAGTGCTGTAGTGCTGTGTCCTAGCTTCTGCTAGTTTTGTGCTTCTGGGAGTTTAATACACAGCATACACTCTGTGTGTGTCTGTGTCTACTTCCCCTTTGTATAAAAATGCAGTCATATTGGATTAGGGCTCAACTCAATGACCTCATTTTAACTTGATAATGTGCAAAGACCCTATTTACAAATAACATCACATTCATAGGTGCTATGGCTCTGCACTTGACCATCTTTTTGAGATGCACAATTCAATGCATAGCAGCAGCCTTCAAGATGAAAAGCTAGTGAAACTTGGGATGGACATTTTATCCCATCAGCTCTTCTCTGGCTTCTTTATATTGGTTGAAACATAAAATGGTTGCAAGGAGCCCTTCTTAAATGTCCTTCAGTTTTGTAAATTCCTGTTTTCTAGAAAACTTGTCCATAAGCACTTTTTTTTCTTTTTGTGAAATAGAGTTTTGCTATATAGTTCAAACTGGCCTTTAATTCAGCAGGTCAGCGAGGCTGTCTTCAAACTTGCAGCGATCCTTCTGCCTCAGCCTCCAGAATGCCGGGATTCCAGGCGTGCACCACCACTCTGGGACATCAACAATTTTTGTAATTTGATTCTTCTATATTTCCTTTTCTTTATAAAGCTGGTGGTGAATCAGTGGAGAAGACAAAGAATTGATCAGTTTAAACTTAAATGACAGTAAGTGTATTATTTTGCAAAGGAATTAGGAAAGTAGAAATCTAAGCATTGCTGTACTGGGAACACTTTGCCATGAGCTGGTTGTAATACCAGAAGTGAGCTGACTTTTCTTTCTTTGTAGTAATTCATTTCATGACCTCTGGGCTCTTGTCTTTGACAGGCCATCATGTACAACCTTTCCAGTTGGGAGTGTTCTTCCATTGCTGATTTGGACTGTATATGTGACCTCAAACTTCTGTTTGAGATTTCAAATTTTTACTATTAGCTAAATTTTAATGTAGAAATATTTACAATAGAATAATTTCCATCAGTTGGCACTTGAGAGATTTTATGGCGGGTAGCCTTAGATCTCCTGGGGGTGTCTCAGGGTGTGACCCCCAGACCTTAGCTACCACTGTGAGAAGCATCTCATAAGGCTTGGCTGGAGCTGGAGAGTGTGAGGGAAGGATCATTCTGCATAACAAAAGACTGGCAAATGATGTTTGCGGAAGAATTTGCAAGTAAAGCAATGGAAATTAGTGTACTCAGCTGTGAACTTTATCTCTCTCTCTCTCTCTCTCTCTCTCTCTCTCTCCTTTCTCTCCTCTCTCTAAAGGTTTAATAGGGTTTAAATTGCAGCATGAAGGAAACTGCACAGATTGACCTATGAACTTTGTGGTTTCTTTAATATTGTGCTGTGTGGCATGTCATTTGTACAGCTCATGAAACAAATTAGCCTCCACCGGAGTATCAACCTCAAATGCCATCCTGTTCTGCAGTGGACAGAGACTCTAAGGGCTGTGTTATGCTCCTGCTTGGATTATTCTCATGGTACATTTGGGAGATTCATTGGAATATTTCAAGTAGAATGACGAATGCCAATATGATAGAATGCATATACAGAAATTTCTCATTTAATGACTTGTCCATTTATAACAGTTGCTCAGACTTACAACCCACTGTTTGAACTTACAATCTTTTTTGTACAGTGTTGTATGTCTTGTTTATAGAGCCTTGGTATCTTTTTTATACTCTGTCCTTTGTTTACATACTACTGTAATTTTTGCTGAGTCTACTATACAGTACATAACTGTATTTCTATGTTGTTATTCATTATAATACTACATGTAATATTTATTCAAATAAAAGCCAAGTCATAAGGTGGAGTTCCTTTCACCATTTCTTTGTTTCAAGTATTGTAATGTGTATATTATACACAATTCCTCACTTAGCAACAGATTCATTTAACAACCTAATTGCGAACTAGAACTTGGTCTTCAAATGAGGAATGTCTGTAGCAGTACCTGAGACTTTAAAAGGTGCTTGCTGTATTGCAGGGACTTTGCTTAGATTTGGAAGCAGGGGGACAGTGGAAAGACAAAGATTGAGGGGATAGTTGGCCACAGCTCTTCATTTGTGCAGCTGCTTTGGTTCATAGGTTTTCATCTGTAAAGGAAATGAGTTATAGAACTAAAGATTTCAACCACCTCAACCATTCTAAAACAATAAATGTAGTAAGAACAAACTACTAGCTATTTGTGTGTTTAAATCTTTAGAGCATATTATTACATTGATTTTAAACAAGGTGTTTTAAATAATCATTAGAAGAATTGAGAATTTTATCGAATTATATGCCATAGAAAAATATCCTGAAACCAAAGTAGCTTTGCCAATGGGAATCTGGATCCTTGTTCCGAGAGAAACTGGCCTTTGTTCATTGGCCCCCTGTGTTTTTTATGATGACATAATTCAGTCAAGACACATAGCTCGGAACAAGTTATAGGCAAAGTTTTCTTTTGCTCCTTCCCCTCCTCTGCTTCCCCTTTTCTCCCCTTCTTGCTCCTTCTCCTCCCTCTTCTTCATCCTCCTCCTTTTCCTTGGTGGTACTGGGGATTGAACTCAGGGCTGTCAGACTGAGTTACAACCCTGACTTGATTTTAATTATTATTTTTAGTTTGAGATGAGATCTTGCTAAGTCACTAAATTGCCCAGGCTGGACTTAAACTTGTCATCCTGCCTCACTCAGCCTGTCCTGAAAGCTGGGATTACAGGTCTGCATCCCTGTGCCTGGCAAAGCAGAGTTTATTGTAATGCAGATATAAAGAGATTTATAACTTTAAGCAAGAAGCTGGGTGGTGCCACATAAGCATCTGTACCAAGTGCAAGATTGAATACCTTTTTATGCATAGGAGAGTTGCTTCTAGTTTTAATGAGGTTCTGGGATGCTAGGAACTTAGCAATTCCTCCTAGATCCTTGCTGCTTGGAACAAAAAAATTGGTCAAGACAAGCAAAAAAAGTGGAAAGATTTTACATTTATTAGAGGTAGGAAAAGAAATGCACTATGCAGTGTTAGTGTGAGCCAATTAAAGGTGGGAAAAGTACACTCTGTAGAGTAAGGGGCAGGCCACTGAGGAAGCTTACAGTGGCCACCCACTCAACGCCATCTGTCTTTTGTATCTCTCACTTCCCAGACATCAGATCCAGGCCTTTCTATCAAAAACTCCCTTGAGTTCTCAGGAGAACTGAAGATAGCACTATGTGATTGACAGGTCACACCCACTTGCCCAGCCAGCTGTCCGTACCTCAATCTCATGCCTCACTAGGGTTCAAGGAACTATAATAATTATCTTTGTTCTACATGATGTATGTACTTATTGTATTTTTCTTAATGGTTATCTTAGAATTGCACCATTTCTTCTTTATTCTTTTCAGATGATCATTATCCCTTGAGGGGTCTTAACCATGTGAGAAACTTATGAAAGAAAATCTAAATCACATCTCAGCCCAAGACAGGAGGTTCTTTAAAGAAATGTTTCCCTTTGACTTATCATTGGGCCACAAGTTATGGCAGCCAGACATGCTGCGTGTCTTGCTCCAGAAATAGTTCTGTGTCATAATTGATGTGAGCACTGTACAAACTTAAAATGTCATTGTACTCTATGGGGTTGCTTTTGGTCTGTGTGCTAATAAAGTATTGTAAATATCTAATACACTGAAGTCTTTGTTTCTTCATCTAACTATACTTGGCAAAGCACACTGTTCAGGACCCCCTTTGTCTGTCAGGCCTGCTAATGTCTAAACCTGCCTAACAGATGGGTTTCTCAGAATACTTAGCAATTTTTATGGCACTCAAGACAAATAATCTACTCTGTAAAGAGGCACTACTAGGAGTGTGTGTGTTAGGGCTGGTGGTACTGGAGTGAAATCTGATAGGGAGTTCATTCATCATTTACATGCAAATTGCCTGTTCAGAATGACAAATATTTGTGTTCATTTGTTAAAGCAAAATGGCATAAACATTTCACATTTCTTGCCACATAACAATGCAGCTAAATCAATCCAGGCTTTCACAGCATGTTTGGAGCATTTGAAAATGATGGTGTATCTGATAGTTGACTTGGAAACTATTTCTAGCTCTGTCTTTGACATTATAACATTATATGTTATATCAAACACCTTGGTTGGTATTTTCTCCCCATCTCTAAGTACCTCAGCCATTTAGATGATAAATGTATATTATTTCTTCTTGGTAACTTTTTATTTTGGTCTTTTAAGTCTTATTTTTTAATGCGTGCAAATATAGCTCTAGTTTGTTTCCATTCCTAAAGCTTCTCCACCCTTATGGTGGGAAAAGCAATGGAGATAATATTTTCATTTAAGTACTATTTCAAATAATGTTTGAGATGAACAAATGAATTCTTTGATTGAATAAACTGCTGAAGATATTTATTGAAAAAGATATAAACTACTGATATTTGTGGTATTTACAGGGACATGGGTCCCTGTAAAAGAAGTTATGTGATTTTTAAAAATTCCATTAAAATTCATTTGCATTCTTCACATATATTTTTTTAAAGTGTTCTGCAGTTCATACTTTTCACTGAGCTAGGAAGGACTTCCTGTTGCTTAGTCTGAATTACAAGGTTCCCTGTGTGTCAATGATTTTTAGGTGATCTGTTGTGTGAATGACCATGCCACATTCTCTCCTGATGATCAGGATTTGGCAGTGCATTGTTAGCCTCCATTCATGTAGTCTTGCCTTTTGTTTGAATTAAGTGGGACTTTGTTTTTGTCAAGAAAAATATGATTTACATTTTTTAAATGCTTACATTTTTTAAGGATGATGATGTGGAAAATAAAAGTAGTGGGTAGCTAACCCAATACAAATGGAATGAATGGTTAATTTGTGAATATGATATTTTGTAATATCAGAAAGCCACACATACACAAAATTATATTAGCATTTTTTGTGATATTCAGTGTTTCCTTACTTTCATTGCCTATGAAGTAAAGCCCCTTGTAGGTGATTTTACCAGTTTCAAAGAATTATTACATTGTCTGAGCATGGTTTAGTTTCTCACCAAGTGTCCAAATGGCTGTTTCCTCTCCCAGCTCTGCTACAAGAAGGGGAACATAGTGCCTTGGGTCTTCTTAAAGGTTAAGATCTGAAGAGTTGTGTTTCCCAGGGGCACTTGAAATTTAAATTTTGACTCTTAAAGACTGAAAAGAATGACTTCAGTCGTGGATTTTGAAACAGCTTTGTGGGAGTGTCATGGAAGAGAAGACCAATTTTCAGAGACACTCAGTTGTACCAAACCTAATGACTATTATCCTAAGACTGATATTAGGCAATGTTTTCAACATTAACATTGTTTTGTAATTATGGCACAATCTTCAGAATTTTCATGAGTACCATTTGAGGTTAAAGTTGGGAAAAAGCAGTAGATTCTTTTTCAGTGGATAAGCAAATCAAATAGAAAGAAGATACAACAGCTAATTTATCGGATGCTTTATCAGCAAGAATATTGAACTCTGTTCCTACTTATCAATGACCTGGTAGGAAGGTCTAAAGGTAGCATAAATGATAAGAACTTGCTATGGGCTATAATCACATATTTGAGGAACTAGGTATGGTATTAGTCATATTCTTCCACTATCCCTCTTTACAAATTATAACTGGACTCTGCCTAGATAAAAGACAAAGTATAATTAACATTGATATTAACTCATTAATTACAAGCAAAGAGAGCATGTTGAATCCTGAAAGAAGGAAGCACGTTCTGTGGACACTGGAGGGTTAGCAGTCCCACACACTCTTTCAACACTTGTAAAGAAAAGCCATTTTAACTCAAGTCTGGCTCAGTATGTTCAAATGATTATGTGATATTGAAAGATTGTGAGATTTTTCTTTCTATTTTTAAGTTAGTATAGACTTTTGATGGCAAAAATGAGTTGGAAGGTCAATGGAAGTCTTTGCAAATAAAATTTAAAGCACAGTTTAGAGTAGCCATTTCAATGAGTTAGTTGTCATTAGATGCAGCTGGGATGAGTTTGACTATATCTGACCAAATCAGTCTGGTAATGTACTCCTGTGCTGCAAAATAACATTTATGTCAACATATACAGTGGTAGCCCCATAAGATTCCAGTGCAGCTGGAAAGTTCTTTTTGTCTAGTAATTTTTACTCTTACCTTTTTTGTATTTGGATATACTTAGATACACAAATACTTACAACTGTTTTAGAATATAGTATTTGATACAATAACATGCTGTATTTGTCACTTTCCCATTCCTGGGACAAAATACCAAAACCCACAATTTAAAGGAGAGATTTATTTGGCTCATGGTTTCAGTGGGTTCAGTACAAGGTTGGCTGGCTCCAAGGTGGAAGGGTATGGTGGGAGCTGTTCAATCAGGGTAGCCAGAAAGCAAAGAGAGAAGTGAGGGGCAGGGACATAGCTCAGCAGCACAATGCCTGCCTGGAAAGCATAAAGTCCTGAGTTTGATTCCTGGTACAAAAAAATTTAAAAAAATAAAAAGAAAGAAAGAAAAGAAGAGAAAGAGAGACAGTACGAGAGAGTAAAGTAGGAGCTAGGACAAGGATATACCCTTCCAGGTTACACTGCGAATGACATGCCTCTTCTGACCAGATCTTCCTCGCTAACAGCACATTCAGCTATGGATTTATCAGTGAAATCCACTGCTAAGTATAATGCCCCTATGATTCAGTCACCTTCCAAAAGCCCTGCCTCTGAACATCTGAGACTTTGGGGGAACAATCTAGATTTAAACCATTATACATGCTATACTTGTTTGTAGCCTAAGAGCAGTAGATTTTTTTCATAGATCATATATGGGTTATAGGTAACCGTTGAGGTTCATGTAAGCATACTCTATGACTTTTATACTATGACAAAATTGCTTAGTGATGCATTTCTTAAAATATTGTGTCTGTATTGCTGAATACTCACCATTTCTGTGTAAAAGTTACATTTTACTTCCTTATTATCACTTTCCTCATTCTTACTTTTCTTAAAAGAGCTACCAGGACAGGAACCTAGTTGGATTTCTCCCATGTATAGATATACTTCACACATTATAAGCATTCTTCGTGTGATGACCGACTTCTGTTCCTGTGACGATGTCATGTGTAAATGAATTGGTCACTACATAAGGAATTGCCTATAATTTGTACATTACAATATTCAGAACATAGAAATGATCAAAGAAAATTCCAACTTCGGTGCCTTGGCTGTTATTTGTATAATTCTTACATGCAGTGCTGTAAAGTATAACAACATAAAACTACAGTACTGTACCATACATCAGCAAAAATTATAGTACCTTATATACAAGGTATAGTGTGCAAAAAAAAAAACAGCACAGGAGGTTTATCAACAGGATGTACAGAACTGTACAAAGAAAAAGACAGGTCATAAGTCTGAGCAGAAATGTGTAAGTCTCAACAATGTGTCTCATTCCTATTTCCAAACACTATACACAGGTAGGTCATTACATGGAGAATATCTTACTAGTCCTGATGAACTAGGACATGGGGAAGTGCTAAGTGGGCAAAAGTTAGAAGCATCTAAATTAATTGTTTAGGTTTAAGGAACAGAAAATATGACTCTGAGAATTATAATTTCTTAGTAGCTTGTGCAGGCCTAGGTGGCTGACATTTGCATTAGCTTTCTTCCTTTAGCCTCCCACAGCATGTGAAGGGGTGTGAGTTGCCATGCTTTTCTCCCCTGGTGGGTAAGGAAGGGGTGATGTCCCAGACCTTGGGTCTCTGTATTCTCAGGTCCTTCGGGTGGTGGCAGCTTCCACCAGTCCCTGTAGTGTGTAGCCATCCTGAGGAGATGCTGGCTGGAAGCTGGCCCTCTCGTGACCCTAAACATGGTCTTTAAAATGACTCGATGTATAGTGAATTTCTCTATTCCAAGCATTTTTATGCTTGTCTTATAGGCTTTTACCAGGAGGAGAAAGTTTCATTATGGACAAAAGGATTTTTTTGGGGGGTTGAGCTTCTGATTGTTCTGTCTTTGTGTCTTATCTATTTTTTTTTCTAAGTGCACACACCATATGTTTTTCTTGGCCTTTAACTTTAGAGAGGATGGAAAATATCTTGTTATGAAAAGCATTATAAAATGCATGCCTAAAAGACTGAAAAATGTCTTGGCAATTTACAAATATTTTGGATTAATAATCAGAGGGTGGTGACAGATAATGTGATGATACACATGAAGAGGTAGAATTTTAATCTGCCAGATTTCTCCTGTCATTCCCACTGGGAAGATAAAGAATAAATATTAGTAAAGAAAAATGGTGAAGGCCTAAGATTTGTTCAGACTTTTGATTCTATTAGAACAGTAAATAGGGCTAAAATACTAGCTTAAAATTAATGGGACTTGATATCAATCAGAATGAAAGAAGGAATAATGCCAGAGCCTATAAAGTGTTATGGTGCTTGGAAATGTTAATTGCTGATTTTATCAATGAATACTTAGTCCTGCAAATAGCCATTGGCAGGTGGTCAGATCACAAACAATATTAATTTGATACTTTTCCTTTGAAGGCCAGGAGATGTAATTAATTTGGATGCTGATGTCAAGTGTCTTCCTTTGTACACTGACTCACATATGCTTTCAGGGTGATAACCATGAAAATCATAAAAGAATAAAATTTCCTGTGAGGTATAAAGAGAACAAAAACAAGAACACTAAGAATCATAGTGTAGTTACCAGTTTTTTGATTGATGAATGAATGCAAACTATCATCCCACACACATAAGCTTCAGATAAGCCAATCTGATTGCTTATATTGCTTTTTAGAAACCCATGTTTTAAAAAACACAAGCTAGATTGCACAATAAAAGTCAAGCAATCTAGCTTTATTGCTTCAGAGACACATTCATATTTATATATCCCAAGTGCTTGCTGTTTGACTGATGGAAGCTGTAGCATGAAGGCAATTCAGAGATTACTGTGTTAATCATACAAGGGTTGAATAGTGTAAAACTTTAAATAAATTTGTACAAATTAGAAGTTACCTATAAAAATATGTGAGTTAGATCAGTAGAGCCCTCCTATATGTTATTATTGATTTGAAAATCTTGCTGACACAGTTATATATAAGATTTTAAAAATGAAAATGACTTACCTCTGTATTATTGTGCTCAGATGTAGAAGTAATACTAATTTGAAAATGATAAACTTTAATGTTAGAAAGAATCTTCAATCATCTAAGCATTTCTTTTACACATATGAAGGTAGCCTTAGAGAGTTGTGTATCACAGATGACTTTTAGCTGAGTCCAGACCAGAATCCTCACTGGGCCTCACGGGGCCTTGTGACACATTTCTTGTACAAAATCACCCAGATTTCCCTTTTCATAACAAACACATGTCCATTTTCTTCTAACTCAGTCTTAAATGATAAAAGCACATACCAATAGCTATTCAAGTCTGACTTTAAAAAGTGACTGATTAATCAACCCAAGTTTTGGTTTGAAGTTTCAAACTCCTTAAAACACAATCTGGTATTTTTTCTTCTTTTTTCCTTCCCTAGTCATCTTTATTGATTCTTCTTATTTTTAAAAGTCCAAGTGCTTTGATTAAAAGTTTTGCTTACATTTGATAAACCTATCATCAATTACTGAACTCCTAGAGTGGAAAAAAAATAACAACAGCAACCCCGTGTTTTCTGGACTGGGCCATATTCTTGTTTATTAGAGCAATGTCTATTGCCAAGTAGATGAAAAAAATATATTTCTTTGTGAAAAAGACATCTGGCAGGGTGGGGTGTGTCTTGTAAAGATGGTGGCTGCTGTCATGTGTAGCTTTTCCCATGGTACAAGAAAAAAAATTGCCTTGTTTTTGTTTAACTGTGTTTTAAACATGATTCCAGATGATGAAAGTGTCTTAGTTAAATCATTCTGCTAGAGTTTAGACATAGAAATGAGTCTGATTCATATTTGACACTAACTAGTCTCCAATATAAGTGCATCTAACTCTTTAAATTCCACTTGATTTTTTTTTTTTTTTTGTACCAGGGATCAAACTCAAGACCTCATGCTTGCCAGGCTAGTGCTTATGCTGCTGAGCTAAATCCCCAGCCCTTATTCCACTTGATTTTTAAATAGCATTTCATTTTAACATATTTTTTCATAGAATTTGGCTACGTATATAATAATTACATACTGTACAATGTACTGTATATGAAACAGTTATTTTGGGAATGAGAAATCATGATGGAGGCAGGATGGGAAGTTATTTTGAAATCTTATGCGAAATACAGACACTAAAGCAAAAATTGTTTTCACTGTGTGATGTAATATAAACATGCTATCAGGGTTCTATAGGTTGTAGGCAACACAACCTAAATAATGGATGCTTAGCTTGGATAAGAGTTTCTCTCAAACTCCATACTGTGAATGTGGTGCTTAGCTAGTATGGTTTTGGTACACAGATATGTATATGTTTACATGAGGGAAAGTAGAGAAGGGAACACCTATGCTTTAAGATGGATTTCAGATTTTCATGGGCTGACAATATATTTTAATGTCTAATCACAAGCTTATAACACCACTTTTTGCATTTTCCTTGGAGACAGTATCATGACCAGATGTCCCAGAACTTGAATTACTAACTGCTAGTGCAGGGCGGTAGTTCCAGTTTGAGTATAATTATTGGGAAAGGGAATAAAAAACCTTCTAGTGCAGGACACACAGAAAGACCAAGTGTAGAGTAAGTAGTTCCTCTGAATTGGAATAATGGAAGAAGATGACATAGGCGTGTGCTGAGAGCTGCAACCCTTTGGGGCTGGGAGAGGTACCTGTTAAATCTTGATGTTTGTTAATTTTTCCCTTTTCTTCTTTTTATTCTCCATCTTTTGGGTAAGGTTACCTTGTCAAGTTTATGTTTTACAGTGCTGTTTTAAGAGTGGTTATTAATTGGGCCCAATAATTCATGACTTTTGTAGATAATTGCTTTTACTCTGTTCAGCCTGTCTTGTAAAATGTCTTAATGTTTTTCAAATAATAAAGTAAAATTTTTAGACAATATATTTTTTCTATCATTCTATCTTTTTAAAAACTCATACCCTCTACAATATCCATCTGTTATATTCTATTTATAAATGTAATTTTCAGGTCATTTGTAGATATATAAAATGGGGTTGTGGTAAATTAGAAGTGATAATAAAAAGAGATTCTTTTACAGTAGACTAAAATGGGACCATGAAATGACTTAGCTGAAATTAGAGAGCACTGATTCTACCAGAGGGCACAATGGTAGATCTTTTATGCATTCTTTAGTTTGGGAATTTAGTGTTTTGTCATCTAGTACTTGTGATGTTTTCAGCACTTACACAGAACAAGATCATGTGCAAGTTTTGGAGTTAGAGGATGCCAGCTATCTAAATGAAAACATGTGCGGAGTTTTATTTATCTATAACTAAAACGTGAGCCAAAAAAATTCACTGAATTCTTTCAAATAATTTCTTGTGAGTTTGTTAGAAAGATGAGGTTATTAACAAAATTTTATTTGTGTATTTTTCTATATTTTGACAAATACTTATCCAACCAGAAAATAAACTACATGTATTTGAAAATAAAATGTGACATAATTATAAAATGAGAGATGGTATGTCATAAAGACTCTATGTTCCAGATGATTTCAAATTTCTTCTTAAATTGTTTTGTTTATTTATTATTTTCCCCAATATTTCCAAGGAAGGGCAATATATTGACTTAAAGAAACATACACATTTTTCATTTTTGTATAATTCCAGGTTTTAAAAGGAAAGCTAACATGATAAATAAAGGACATAATTTATGAAAATTGTTTATTATTTATTTATTCTTATTTAGATTATAACTTATGCAAGTACAGTATATTACCAATGTCCTAATGTATCTGCAAATATTTACTGATTTGACTTTTGCTGTAAAAAACTCAAGCACACTTAATGTAAGTGTGAATATCCGGATCACATTTTCTGACAGCTACTTATAGAGTGGAGAATTAGAAGTGTATTTTGTGTAGATATACACTTAGCAGTTAGCAAGATACACCCACTGCCTTTCTGCCATACCCATTCAACTTAGCACTTCTGTGCTTTTGTTCAAATTGATTATGTTGTGGAAACTATTCTTCTTCTATCTCTAGCTCCACAAATACCTTCCGTCCCTTTGGACACATTCTTCCAAGGGAGAGTCCCTGACTGCCCACAATTCTGATCAGCTCTCTTACTTCCGAAAGGCTTTAGGGTTTCTTCACTCATTCCACTCATATCCTTGGGCAACAACAAAGTTCTTCCTTTTTTTTTTTGTTTTTGAGACAGGGCCTTGCTATGCAGTACAGGTTGGACTTGAACTTGCTGTGTAGCCCAGACTGGCTTTGAACTAGCAGTGATCCCCCTGCCTCAGTCTCCTGAGTGCTTGGAATTATAGGCAGGTACTACCACATCCAACTTCTTCCCTTTTTTATTGAGGCAGGTTCCAAGCTGCCCTTGAACTTGGTATATAGTGCCAGCTGGCCTTGAATTCATGATCTTCCTGCGTCAGCCTCCTGAGTGGTAAGACTGCAGGTGCCCAGAGGCAGTAACTTCTTGTGGGCAGGCTGTATCTAGAACCCACTTGAGTGCCCTGGGTATCAATTCTAGTGCCTTGCACACCACAAATGTCTATTATCTGTTTGTTAAGGATATACACATACCCTGTTTCTAGCAGCATGATTCGTAATAGCTAAATCTTGTGAGTGGCTTATATGTCCATCAATATGTAAATGGATAAAGAACATGTGGTATTTATAGACAATGAAGTACTACTGTGTCATAAAGAAGGCTAAACTTGAGTCATTTGTAAGAAAATGGAAGCACCTTGAGACCATAGTGTTAAATAAGATAAATCAAACACACAGGCTGAAATATTGCATGATTTCTCTTGTATGAGAAACCCAACATATAAATTAAAAGATGGCTAAAAGGAGGTAGGGAGACAGTTCTTTTATAAAATGGAAGTATACCAAGAGATGGACGTGGGGCTGGTGGTGGAGAGAGGAAGGGGGTGAACCAAGGGCTGAAAAATATTACATGCGTATACTAACTCCCCATGAGGGACTGCAAAGATATGCTAATAAAAAATAAAAATTGAAAAAACCACAGCTGAATTACAGATTATTTTCCTCATTTGGGATACATTTTCTGGATTTTTAGCATCGTTTGCCAGTCCCACCAATGAATAAATACTATATGTATTCTACTTCAGGACCTGAAATACAACGGTAAAAAGAAAGGCAGTATTGCTGCCCTCTATCAAGCTGAGAAGAGAGAGAGTTTTGATATCATTGTCAACTGATTTAACAAATGACAATTTTAGATAAATACCATGAGGAAGCAAATTGGATAATAAAGTAGGAAGTGGCTTTGCTAGGGCAATCGGGTCAGGTTTCCTGGGGAAGGGACATTTCAGAGATGAAAAGTGAATGATGAGAAGGAGACAGCCTTGGCAGATCTGTGGGACATTATTCCCAGCAAAAGGAGCAGCAGAGGTCAAGGCTGAGGTGACAGTTAGTGTGGAGTACTGCAGGGTTGAGTGGAAGAGGACATTATAGTTGTAGCCTGGTGAATGGGACCGAGAGAGAGGAGACGGAGAAGTTCAGAGGTTGACAAAGATTAGATCAGGGCACTGGAGACAATGGGAATGGAACCACCTCTGCGGGGTCTTAACGGAGGAAGGAGTGCGACCTGACGCATGCCCTAATGAGTTTTCGGTGTTGTTTATTGGAGGGCCTGACCACAACATCTATCATCAAGTTATAATGAGTTAGATGATTGTTTTGACTTGATATCTAGAAAATATATAATTCTGTACTGAAAACAAGAATGTTATAAACTTAAGTGCCACTTTTAATAATTTTAGGTTGTTAGTGCTCAAGTTGCTGTAAATAAAATAATGTCTTCACCATAATAACATAAAAATCAAACATGTTTCCAATAATGTGCATTTTTTTAGTGTGTCTTTTGTGGTTTTTGATGTTGGAGGGGAGAAGTGAACGTAGACTATTTCCTGTGAAGGACTATTTGTGTAATTCAATTTAGAGTCATTGGGTTGATCAAGATTACCATAGTATATGTCAAGTACACATGTGTATGTTCATATCAGTAATGAGGCTTAATGAATATTATTGAAATTGGGAAAAACAGAATATACCTAGTTTTCTATAGATTGCTGTAAACACCTAGATTCATCTTGTTTTTAATTTCATACTACAAGGCCCATCATTGCCTGTCATTCGCCTTGCTGGTGGCAGCAGCATGCATGAAGGTCGAGTGGAGCTCTACCATGCTGGCCAGTGGGGGACCATCTGTGACGACCAGTGGGATGATGCAGATGCAGAAGTGATCTGCAGGCAGCTGGGCCTCAGGTTTGTTTTTACTGTTCTTGTTTTGCTTTGTTTGATTTTTTTGAATCTATTATTTCCATATCCAAAGGCAGGTGCTGTTTGTTTAAACTGCACACTTCCGTGAAGGAAGAGAAAAAGGTAACTTTGATCTTTGTGCTAAGATGTAGACTCCCTGAAGAGCATTTGTACTGTGTATGTCTAACCTGCTTGCTTCTGAACTAGAATGACTTTATGTCCCCTAGGATCTAAGATTTTCCTACTTTTCACTAGTAACCTTCATTTTATGCCCAGCTGATGGCCAGCACTGCCAACTACAGTGACTCAAAGTCATTTCATGAAACAGTAATTGTTAGTTTGTAACTGATATTTAACTCCCATCTCCCAAACATTGTCTAAACTCCTGGAATTTGCTTCCTTCTTTGTTAGGTAGGTGTTTAGACCAAAGAAGTTTATTAGCATAGAAATGTTTATTAACATAGAAATGAAGTAATTCCTGCATAGGGAATGGAAATGAAGCCTGTGTGATTAAGACAGCACGGCAGTCAATATTCCATGTTGTCTCAGATGTGATTGTTAGAAATATTATGTTAATTTCAAATCTTCTAATTCTTCTGTGATGCTGTGATCATTTGTACTTGGTTTTCTTGCAATTATATTTATAATTGTCCCTTTTTAGTTGTGTGTTTAGATTCACATATTTTAAAGTAAAATACAGATATTTTAACATTTTATTTCTAAATCCTTAAGTATACATATCCTAAAAATAGGAACATGTCCTACATAGTCAAATTATCATAATGAAGTTGGTAATCCTCCTTAATTTTATCTAATTCCCCATCACATTCAAATAGTCACAGTTATTTCCATAATGCTCTTGACAGATGATTTGTCTGACATAGATTTTTGTCCAAGACCATATGTTATATCTGGATGTTATAAGTCCCTTAAGTGTCTTTTTCCCCCTCCTTTTCCTTTTCTTTCTTTCTTTTTTTTTTTCCTTTTTTTTTTTTTTGAGACAGGGTTTGACTGTGCAGTTCAGGCTGGCCTTAGCCTCATTTTGTAGTCTAGGCTTGAATTTATGTGATTTTCCTGCCTCACCCTCTTGAGTACTGGAATTACATGTGTGTGCCACCATGCCACCAGGCCTCTTAAGAGTCTTTTAATATAGAACAGCCTGTTTTATCTTATTTTACTTTATTTTATTTTTCATAACACTGACTTGGAGACCAGGCCAGTTGTTCTGGAAACTGACTTTTGAATTTGTGTCATTTCTTTCTTCTGATACTGAGTTTACGTCTGTGGTTCTCTTAATTCCAAAAATTGGAAGTTAGGTCCAAAAGCTCAATGCTTTGGCTAGAAATCATCACAGATGGTGTGTATTCATCTTTTCAGAGTCATAGGCTGGCTCTTTTTCTCCACTGGTCAGAGAAAAATTGAATAGAGCTGAAGGTTGGTATCAGCAGATTCTTCTCTGTGAAATAACAGTTTTCCTGTGCAATCAGTCGTGAGACCTAATTGCTATTTTTTTCTTATTTCATTCATGAAATAGGGGATAGCATGGCAAAACTTGTATCAGGTGGTTTCACTATAATTTCTGGTAGTATAGTTTACTGGTGTGATTATCTTTGGATGGGTTTCTCTCCAATCAGTTCCTCTTGAGAAACTGTAATTACTGGTTTAGTTTTTGAGACTAGATTTTGGCAATTCTGACCAGGTTTCTATTTCAAAACAAGTTGTGTTAAAATTTCCATGTGTTGGAGTCAGGGTAGCTAAGATTACGAGCATGTACTGGACTCAGGAAAACTTGGATTTGAATATGACTTCTAGAATTAAAAGTTACAGAACATTTCTTAATAACAATTTTCTCACCAATAGCATATTTTCTAACTTATAGTGTCTAGTAACTACAAAATAGTTAACACACATAGTAAATAAACAATATACACTGGCTGTCCGGGTAGTCTAAGGACTCTTATAGCTATAAAATGTTATTAAACAATCAAAGAAAACTGGGGGTGAGGTCATCAGACACTATTCCTTTGTCAAGAACTTCTATTTACTTGGCTGTATCTATGAACTTTATATTTTGAATGGCTATATATCTGTATTCACAGAGTTACCAGTTGTATATGTTCAGTGGTATGCTGATTAATTTATATGTTGGTTACTAAGATATCTATGAGATTGTCAAAAATATTGAGAACTTTGAGCATTGTAATAGCTTATTACCAGATACAATAAGGATGATTTGTTATTCTAAATTTAAACTGTAAAGTTTTTTTTTTCTCCTATTCTCTTTGATGGTATCAGGGATTGAACTAGGGGTCTTCGTATTGAGCTACATGCCCAGCTCCCTTTGTATTTTTCATTTTTAAACAGAATCTTGCTAAGTAGTTAAGTTGCCGTATCTGTGTTCAAACTTGTGCTCATCTTGCCTCAGCCTTTCCAAGTTCTAGGATTATAGATGTGTCACTGTCTAATTTTTTTAATTACTGATATATTTCTGTGAAAAGGCAAATTTGTGTTGCTTAGAAAACTGCTTATCAAATTTATATAACACACCAAATATTAATTACATTTGCAGTTTAGTAAAGTGATTCTAAAAATTCATGCTGTAATGTAGAGCTCTTTCATGAAAGACACAGGTTGTTTTCACTATAGCTATTTTTTAAATAAAGACCATCTTGAAACAATAGCCTATGACATATAAAGAAGATAGAGATAGAATCACAAGAAAATCGTTAATGCTGAACCAGCACCTGGGTAAAGTGTTAACATGTCTCTCAAGCCTTACGTCATTGCTGTCTTTCTATAAAAGGATTTATGTTTGGAAAAATGATTAAAAGGAAACATATCTCTAGATAACGCAAGTAGGGTAGTCAACTTCCGATTACTGTGACAAAACACCAAAGATAATAAACTTACAGAGGACAGGTTGATTTTGGCCACAGTTTTGACCATGGGGTCAGTTGGCCTCTTTGCTTTCAGGCCCTTGGTGAAGCAGGATGCTGCAGGCCTAAGAGCAAGCCGCTCACCTCATAGCCCAAAGGTGAAGACAGGGAGGAAGGGGAGATGTGGTCCCCTTGCAGCTATACCCCAGTGACCTACGGCGCCTCAGTGGAACACACCTCCTAATTCTTCCGTGCCTCTTATAGTGCCACAGGCTGGGCGCCAAGGTTTTTAACATAGGAGTTGTTGAGGGCTACTTAACCAGCAAGGCTGCAGAAATCTCCCACAAGCTGTGGTAACAACTAAATATCCAGCCTCCCCCAGGAAAGTAGTCATTAAAGGCACTCTAGTACATGAGCTGACACACTTCATTTATCTTTTGTTCACTTGATTTTATAGTTTTCTCATGAATTTGCATTAAGGTGATATTCTATACTCCTCTCTGGCTATAAGTTGTTTTGGTCCTTTAAAGGCTAAGTACTTTTAGATGAAACAGTTTCTTTATGTGCGTGGTTAGTAGTAGATGGCATAATTGTTCCTCTCGATTTACAATTCGTTCTTAAGGAAATTTCTTCTCAGTCTTATTTGCTTTGTTGAATTCCCAGAAGGAAACTACGTCATGCTTCCCTGGAGAGGTGGTTAAAATTTCTTTGTGAGATGCTCTTTTTGTTGACCCTTTTATCTTTTAATGATGTCTGCATATTTTGATATCTGGCAAGCTTTCTAAATACAAAAGGAATTATGGTGCTTAAGATACATAAATCTGATTAACCCACGACTTGGATAAAGATGAGGAAAAGGAGTTCTCAGTTGTTTCATGTGGAAACATTTAGAGTTCTTTTGTGTGTGCTTAACTTTAAAAAGTATTTCCCTTGTTCAAAATTCATTAAAGTATAGCTTAAAGCTGTAATGGCACCTGTGATATTGTTGATATGCCATAACTTACATAGAGTTTTAAAATTTTGGACACTTCTTTCCCCTTAGTTTTTTTTTTCCTTTTGTTATACAATTATTATACAGAACCATACTGAGTAGCCAGAATAAAAATCCTTCTGGTATAAATTGCTTTAAAAATTTTTTAGCATTTTTTTATTTTACCATTCCTTAGCATTTTTAAACATTTTTACAATAATAGCTTGTACATGGAATTATTGTTCACTAAAGCAATCCTCTAACAGATAGGGAAGTTATCCCACTGAGATTATGCAATGTCCCTGAACTGTTAGTGGGAAGCAGACTCTTGAGATTTAGGACTCCCCTAATTTAGGACTTCTTTCCTTCATGCTACACTGCTTGTAAAGTGACCACGTGTTAATAAAGGTAAATACAAACATGGGGCTGAAAGAAACAGAGATTTCAAAAGAGAAAGTTACTTTTAAAAGAAACTAAAAATGAACACATTTTAGATAGGCTGTGTTTGATGTGCCATGCCCCTCAACTGAAAATGTCCCAGGAGATTGTATTTCAAGTTGACTCTTGTAGTCAGACTTGACATCTAGTAGTGGTATAATGTCAGTTATACCACCTCAGTTTTCTTATCTGTAATTTGAGGATAATAACATGGTGGGATCATAGGGAGAATTACATGAGTTAATAGATAAAGAGCTTTTAGAACAGCACTTTGGGTACAGTAAGCATTTGGTACATGTCTAATGTCACTGGAGATAGGAAGATTCTCTTCCAAAAAGACTATCTAGAGTATTGATTATTATAAATGAGCTTTTCATTCATAGATTATTCCCAATTTTTTTTTTTGTACCAGGGATCAAACTCATGACCTTGTGCTTGCAAGGCAGGCACTTAAGCCACTGAGCTAAATCCCCAGCCCCATTCATAGCTTATAAGTATCACAAAATGACACTTGAGGGAAAGAACCAATCTTTTATAAACTAATGAATTATTTTATGCAATCATCTCACCTAACACTATACTGCCTACCTCAAAGTAGTAGTCAAGCCTGGTCAGATATTACTACTTTCTTGGCCTTTCTGGGAGCAGTGGGAACCAAAAGAACAAACTTTTTATCAATGCAATCTGATTAGCTAAATAGGCTTAAGAGTGTTTTGAATAAGGATCAGACAGAATCAATCCAGTATGTGTTTATTAGGAATTTCTGTTTGGTAGGTCAACCAGCTTTTCATAGAAAATAATAACTCAGTGTATTCTAGCAGAGCACACTAGTCCATAAATTTATTCTGTGGTTAGGGAGTAAGAAAGTAGGCAACACTGGGACTTTTATCACAGATGAACTGGCAGGCTGATGTGGAAATAATTTCCATAAAGGAATGAAAGAGAACACACAGTTTTATTGAATTTATATAGCATTTACTTGGACATTTCCAGCTCATGAATTTGCTTTCCCCAGTATTGTAAGATCTCTTTAGGAGCAGAGTTATCAGTTTATTTGGTATTCCCCTGAAGTCAGCACTGGGGTACAAGGAGATCTTAGCGACTGACTGAAGGAATCTGTGGGTATGTAAATATTATCTTCTTAATTTTTAAAAGCTAAAAAATTAACTGGACAACCCAGTTTGTGTTATATCATAGCTTCCTGATAAAAAAATTTTCCCCTCAAGTTTATTCTATTTCTTTATAATTAGTTTAGTAATCTTAAGCTTTTTTGTGATTATTAAAATGGAAAATACAGAAATGTACAAGGAAGAAAACAAAACATGTAAGTGGCATTTTCACAGTGGATTTTAACAGAGGGGTTTTTTCCCAGAGTCACTGTTTGAGGCTTGTATTTTCCCAGAAGGACACTATTCAGTCAACTAGGCTTTTTGCTTTTTTTCCTAAAACTATGTTAAACAATCATTAACATATTTGAAACACAGGATAAATTGATTATCCTGTCCCAGCCCATCTAGAGTCACAGCCACCCAATGATTATAGTAGAGCTTTCTTTCTGTTGGAAATGAGCTCCCTAGACTCAATTTATCAATGCAGATAATAAAGCACTGTGACATCAAGAAATCTCGACAAAGCTTTTCATTTTTGCAAAGGGCCCAAGCTTAAGGTAGCAAGCACACAGGACAATGGAGGATTTCCCCCTTTTTATCATTTACCCTGGAAGAACAGCTGACCTTTTCTCCATTGGCTGGTTGGGAAACTCACAAGCCATCTGTATTGGTTAACTCAAAGACAGCACAAGGCGAATCTTAGGGGTAGCTGAGAAAGGAGAGTAGAGCAGAGGGGAATGCAGAGAACAGAAAATCCTTGGCCCATGATAAGCTATCTTTTGTTTGTAGCTATGTTCACTGGATAGGAACTGAATGGGCGTTTTCTGCAACTTGGTGTGTTCAGCAAGGATGAGTTGGAGTCCACGATGTAGTCACTCATTCTTGATAGAAATGACCGAACTTACTGTCTCCCACATCTTGGGGAATAAAAAGCCTATAAATTTGTTGCCTTTTAACCTAAGAGTTGTATGAAAATGATATTATTTCTTTAATCTTAAAAATGTGGCAGGCAATACTACCTTATAGTGAACTTGAGCAGCTTATATGATCAGTGGCTATAGATCTTTCTTTCTTTCTTTTTTTTTTCTATTCTGATCCATTCCAGTGCCTATTTTTTTTCAAGTTGGTTGTTTTCTTGTTCTTTAAAATGAAATAATAAGTTATCATTGACTCCCAGGAGATTATTTTGCTTGTGATTCCAGTGTATTGAAAATGTTTTTCCAAGTCTATTGGTTTACTTTTGACTCTATGATGTATTTTTCTGTACAGTAGTTTTCAGTTTGTATGTGGTTGAGTTTAACTTCTTTAATCTTTATTTTCTGAATTCTGGGTTTCCTAACTGTATTGCTATCTTGCTTAGGAAATCTTTTCTTACACTCAAGGTTATAGGAACTATGTTTCTATTGTTTTAGGCAAGTACTTTTTTATTGTTCTTTACTTCTTGTACTTGCATCTCTCCTTCCACCACTCTCACTTTTCTTTCTCATCTTTAAACCAGGTACATTGCCTTTTTGTTTCTGTTGAGTTTGGGATCAAATTTCATATGCTCACATGTTTTGCCTCAGGTTTCCTTATGACACCTAATCGTGGCTCAATGAGTTATACAAACAGAAATTTCCCTTAGTAGACCTTTTTGTTTCTTGATATTTCTCTCAGGGCAAAGATTCAAGAGGGCTGTTGGTCTGCCTTCCCATCTGGCTTCTCCATGAGCTGCATTAATCTTTCTGTCCCCTTCTTTTCTCCACCTCTTCTCTTCTCTAACTCTCAGTGTCCTCTGAGTCAGGTTCCATATTTGCTTTTATTCATCTCCCTGCTAGAGCAATGGTCTGCAAACTTTTTCAGCAAGGAATCAAATAGCAAATATTTTAGACTTTGCAACTACTCAGCTGTACCACTGTAGTACAAAAGCAGCCTTACACAATAACTTAGGAATGACTGTGGCTTCCTTCCAATAAAACTTTATTTTTGAGAAGTGAAACTTGAATTTCATTTGATTTCCACATGTTACAATTATATTTTCATTTGAGTCTTTTCCCTAATCATTTATAAAATGTAAAACTACTCTTAGTTTATGTGTCATATAAAAACAAGTGGCATTCTGAACTTGGCTTGTTGGCTGACATCTGCTCTGTAGGCTCCAGGTCGGGCTTCTTCTCTCCTATCTTGAATCTTTTCTTTAAAAAGGAGCCACAGGTCCCCAGCACACAGCTCCAAGCACTTTCCTTCTTTGCACCATTATCAGTGTATAATTTAGCATATTTAAAACAGTACATTTTAGTTATTCAGCTCTCCCCTTTCAAATTATAGAAATTATTCACAGTATCTACATGCGTTTTGAGTTTTATTTTATGTGGGTTAAACTGTTTTCTTATTTAATATAGTATAAATATTGTGTGGAAATATTTTCTTTTGGGAGAGGATATCTCTTCTACCATCAGTACCACTTGAATTTCTTCACAGCCTTGTAGACGATTGCAAGATCATTTGTCTTAAAAAACATTTTTCTAAAGCCATTGGTGCTTTCTTTGCACAAAAAGCTTTGTTTAGTCAGGCACAGCTGTGCACATATGTAATCTCAAGGACCACAGGTTTGAGCCTAGCCTTGGCAGTTTAGCAATTTAGCGAGACACTGTCTCAAAACAAAAAATTAAAAAAAAAAAAACTGGAGATACTGGTTAGTGCAAAGGATTTGGGTTTAATTACCAGTACTGGGTAGTATTTAATTAACTATCTTCATTTGTAAAATATTTTGTGTGCACCAAAATACTTCAGATTGCTTGTCTCTGATTATTGAAATCTCCATTACAAGAGCCCGTAGTTAAGTGATGCAGGTCATAGGTTAATGGTCTTTTGGGACATCATCTAATAATCTTTAATTTAAAAAATGCATACATTTGTCCAGTGTCTTATAGGCTGAGTTACCTCCACAAATACTCTTTTAAAAATACATTCAAATAAGCAAAACAAACTTATAACATTAGGACCAGAAAATGTTAAGATTCTGATTGAGTCTTATGGTTGCTCTTTAATTGTTGGGAGGGAAACTATCATAAACGCCAGAACAGGGAAGGGAACCAACATTTATTGAGCTACTGGTTTGCATTAGTTTAACTCTTACAGCTCTGCAAAGTTGCCATCTTTATCCCTTGTTCAGGAAAGGCTTTAGTAACTGGCCCGAAATAGCCCAGCTTGTGGAATACACAGCCCAGACTTGAATCACAGTGTGTATGTTCAAACAAACTTCTCTGCAAAGACTCAGCTTGGAAAGAATAAGCATTTGGGTAACAGTCATCAATGCAGTAGTAACTGCCCATTATCTGTGTTTTCACTTTCATCGGTTTCAGTTACCTAAAATCTGAAAATATTAAATGGAAATTTCAGAAATAAACAATTTATAGGCTTTATTTATTTGTTTCCCCTTGCTAGTGATGAAATCCAGGGTCTTGCACATGATAACAGTTGATCTACTTTAAAATGTCATTCCTTGGATAAAAAAGATGCATTTTTATACAACGGAGTGCTACTCAGCCATGAGGAAGAATAAACTTGAAAGTTTTGTAGGTAGTTGGATGCAACTTGAGACCATATTCATAAGTGAAATAAACCAGACTCAGATATGCAGTTATCATATTGTCTCCCTGATGTGAGAACTGAAAGAGTAAATGAAGTCCAAAATATACAGTAGATATTGTGAAATGGGAAGAAATTGTTCAAAAGGCAAAAGGAACTAGGATGGGAAAAGGGAAGAAGACAGAAGGAAAAGGGAAAAAGTGCAAGTCAGTTGTACTATTAATATTTCTTAGTTCCTTAGAAAGGAAAGTGTGTGCTAATATTGATTGGAGAAATTTTAATGCCCATATTTTGTACTCTGAATAGCTACTTTAAAGATAACAATATGCAGTGCAATAACTATTATTATTCTATGTTGTTATGAAATTTTATTTTAGCTTTTTTTCATAAAGAAAAAGTGCCATTCTTAGTAGTGGGGTGTCTTGCACTGTTCTGTCCAGTGCTGAGTGTGATCATCCTTTTGTTCAGCATACCCACACTGTATACACTACCCTCCTCTAAGTCCCTTAGATGCCCTCTTGATAAACAGAATGATTGTCCTCCACCATAGTGCTATGTTCAAGTAACCCTATGTAACCAAACATCACCTCACAAAGCCTGCCTTATTTATTATGAAATTCATTAATGAATCATGAATTAATACCTTATAATTATCAGATTAATTCATTGGGTTATTTATCTCATGTGAAGCATTGTATCTGGTCACATCATCAAAAGAAGGTTAAGTACAGTTAATAAGATATTTTATAACAAAGATAACACCTTCACATAACTTTTATCATAGTATTTTGTCACAATTGCTCTAGTTTATTAATATTTATTGTTAATATCTTACTATGGATAATTTATGAAGTCTCCTTTATCATAGGTTTGTGTGTGTAGAAAAGAAAACATACTATGTATGGGTTTGGTAATATGTACTGTTTTTGGCATCTCCTGGAAGTATGTGTAAGTGTTTCTTGTAAGGAAGGCATTACTACATATAAAGACAGATATCTTGTCTATTGCACTCTTCTGAAGGTGTCTAGATATTAAAATGACTGAAACCTTTATCTGAAACAATTACATTAATTAAGAATTTATTTTTTCTTACTAATGCAGGTAGAAATGACTTTCCATTCTGTCATTAGATTTCCCTTAGGAAAACAAATTCACTCCTGAAAGCAAGTTATTTTGACAGTATAATTTGTGATAGGATTCCTTTGCTGTCTGCTTCATATTTATCCAATTATCTCTAGATATTATTCTTTGATACTTGTTGGGGCAGACTGCTGGGAGCCCACTGTTCCACAGATGTCAGACAGTAATTTATGTGTCAGGATGCAGAATTTTAAAACTTTGACTCCACAAAAATATCCTGCTCAAGCAGGGAAGGAAAGTACTATTCCTATCCTCAGCTTGTTTCATACCTCTTCCTATAAATATTCCTTTATCCTTTCCCTTGGCACACATTCCAGATTTTAAACAGAGAACAGACCAGGTGATTCTGAAATAAACATTTGTTAACTTTTGTTTTAAAGGTACTTAAGTTTTAACTTTTAAACATTTTAATATTTTTAGACATGTGTTCTCTTAAAAGAAACTTCATAATATCTACTAAAATTAGTGAAACAAGTTCCTTTTTAATTGCAAAGTTGATTAACACTTTACCATTCCTGGAGTATCATAATCATTTAGCAAATATTTTTCTTTCAATATATTTTGATTGTATATTTTCAAGATAATTATAATGCTATGAAAAACAGGTATGTAAAATGATGGGGAACAGATGCAATATCATTGAAAGAGAAGCTTAAAAAAACCAGATGTCATAGTCTAAAATTTCAAAGGTGAAAAAGGGCTGACATGCAGCTCTTAAAGTCATTAATCATTTCAACAGGTGACTATGATTATCTTCACTGAAACCTAGGATCTTAGTGCAATTTTAAATTGTAGGAGATGTAATGAATAAATTTGGGTGAAGATGTTTTTGTTTGAAATAGGTTTGGCTACAAGCAACAGAAGACTGAAGATAACAGCAACTTAGACAAATTTAGATGAGTTTATCTCTCTCAAGACCAAAGGTAGTTGGCTCCAGGAAAGTTTTCTGGTTCTGCAGCCAAATCATCAGGGCCCGGAGCATTTTCTTGCTTGAGGTTCTGTCGTCTTCAGTGTGATAGGCTATGTCCTAAGGTAGCTTCTCAAGATTCAGCCAGGAGGGAGTATCAGCAAGAAGGAGAAAGTGGAACAAGCCTTGTAGCAGAAGTGATACCTGGTACTTTTCTACCTGAGTATCATTGGTAAAAACAAGTTGTGGTGTAGAGTTTTGTTTAGGGATGACAATGGATGGTGCTGATGGTTGTACAGTAAGTGTATTTATTGCAATATACTCTTAAAATGGTTAAAATTGTATGTTTTGTGTTATGTATATTTTACCACAAACAAACTCAGTCATCTAGAAGGAGAGGAGGCTGGGAAATGTGGTCTTTATTTTGGATAACCGTTAGCTTTCTCAAAATCTGAGTTTCCAGCCAGGTATGGTGGCATGTCCCTGTAATCTTAGCACTTGGGAGGCTGAGGCAGGAAAATTGTGTATTTGAGCCCAACCTGGGCAACTTAGCAAGACTATGTATCAAAATAAAAAAGGATGTAGCTTTGTGTAAAGGCAATGAGTTCAATCCTCAGCACTACGAAAACCAAACCAAAACAGAATAAAACAAAACAAAACAAAACAAATGAACAACTGAGGTTCCATTGCTGAAGAAGAAAAGCAAATATTGGGGGCACCTGCCAGTCTTTGAAATATGTAAAATTGCAGAAAATAAAAAGAACAAATGTTAAAGAAATATACAAAGTCATGCATGGCTTATGGAGAGAATTGTTATGGGGGATTAATTAGTATGTTTTTACCCAAAGCAAAAGAAATACAGTAAGTCAAACCAACTTTTGGTGTTGAGTTCAGAATTCTTATGTTCTTTTGTTTATCCAGTGGCATTGCCAAAGCATGGAATCAGGCATATTTTGGGGAAGGATCTGGCCCAATATTATTGGATGAAGTACACTGCACTGGGAATGAGCTTTCAATTGAGCAGTGTCCAAAGAGCTCCTGGGGTGAGCATAACTGCAATCACAAAGAAGATGCTGGGGTATCCTGCACTCCCCTTACAGGTAAGGGTTTCACCATCTTAGTGTACCAACTCTCGCCTCAGGACCGTTTGGACTTGCCAAACTTTTTTCCTCCTCAATTCAAAGAGTATTATCAAATGAACATTAAAATAAATATCCTAAAGGAAAAATATCTAACACAAGCTGTATTAAAATGCTACCTCTATTCTATGATGTTTCTGAATTTTTCTATTTAAAGTTACACAGTTCTATAATGCTAGATTAAAAATATGACTTTGTTGCAATACATAGTGCATAGTAATCAAAACCAATGGGCAATGATAAATTTCAGATAGTGTGTGTTATAAGTACATTTAGTTAATTCATCTATTAACTAGTCTGACTGTCAGAATATGTTTGTAGCTGGTATAAAGCTGTATTGATGTGACTGTTGAGTAAAGAACACTATTAATGAAAACAAGTGAGCTTTTCTATGATTAATTTTCAGACAATCCCAGCTTGCAGCATGCCTGTCCATCTAGGTCACGTGTTATAGGAAGGGTATGTCTGAGTACAAACTGTTGTGTGTGTATGAACTTACATATTTAGAGGGAAACAGAAAAACTATGAAAGAGAAGTTGCAACATCACAAATCCATTGTTTCTCGTCAAAGTTAACTTGAAGGAAGATGTCTAAGATTACTTTAAGAAAAGTCAAAATATCTTCTTAGAGCCTACAGAATATTGAATTTACACCTTTTAATAAAATCTACACTGCTATTTTTATTAGGAGAATAAAACATTTATGTACAATAAAAATTTATAATTTATGCTGAGTTAAGCCAAAATACTTTATTTTCTTGAACTGCCATTTCTTCTTTCAAATGATGAGAATCTTGTATTATTGCTAGGATGGTCAGATGAGCTAATATGTGTCATAGTGTTTTGCATACTAAAATATTTTATTAATAAATGATTGTTTCTGTGAGATACTTATTTACTTTAAAAGCTCCCAGAGTCATAAAAGTATGACCTTTACCCAAATTATTTATGTTTCACAGGGGCAGAGGGTTTCAATTAGCTCAGATGGAAATGGTTTTTAAATTCACTTTTTAAAATGAAATTTATGTTCTGTGTTTCTGCTGAGAATATTTTTATAAAATACTCTGGAAATTAATTATTCATTGAGCTAATAAGATTCAAATTTCAGATCTGTATTATCAATAAAAGAACAGAGGCAAGACATGTACTCTAGTTTTTATAATTTATGAATGCCTAAGAAGTAATTAATGCGTTGACGTGATAGATTGTTCTTTAACCAGCATAGCTTTTTCTGTCTTCATATTTCAGTAATTTTTATTTGCAGTTAAAATTTTGAAGTATTTTCAAGTTGCTGTGTTCTTTTGCTTTTTAAATGTGTCTAACCAGTATTGCCTAAATTTATGGGGACTGCAGTTAAGGGAAATTTCCTCAATATTATTTTAATTGAGAAAAATCAATGTAGATTGCTTGCAATTTTATCAGAATATGCTTTTCTACTCATACAGTGAGAATATACATATTAGAACAGATACATGTTGTGGTCAGCTTCAGAAACACTGCAGTGACCTCAGGCTATTGAGAACAGTTGAAGTTTTACAAAAGGCGGAGTGGGAGTATGACAATGCTCCTGGTAAAATGAAAATTTTGCCTTGCTTTGCCTTTTTTGTGACTTAGTTTGCTGGGTCCTGGTGTCGCCTTCTTATTACAGATGGAGTCATCAGACTCACAGGTGGGAAAGGCAGCCATGAGGGTCGCTTGGAGGTGTACTACCGGGGACAGTGGGGCACTGTCTGCGATGATGGCTGGACTGAGCTCAATACTTACGTGGCTTGTCGACTGCTGGGATTTAAGTAAGATCCATTGAAATGAGATTGCTGAATGTCAACTTATACCTTTAAAACTCTCATCGTGTAATTAATCTTTACTTGTAATTTCTGTAATGCTAATAAAATACATGCTCTCTGTCTTTTGTTTTTTTAGTACCAGTGATCAAACTCATAACCTCATGCTTATCAGGCCAGCACTCAAGCCCCTGAGCTAAATTCCCAGCTCATATTTGTCATCTGCTTATCCTCTGTCTACCATCTGTTTTCTTACATACTTAACTACCCTCTTACCTATATGTGAAAGTACAACAACAAATCAGTGACATTTTCTAAAATGATGAATGGTCACTGCTCACTATTTGTCTGTTTTACCTTTCTTACTACCAGTGCTCTTCTTGAATAAATTGGTTAAGGCCAGGGGTGACTTGTAGGTCATTTGTGTCTATTCAAGTGAGACTCTGAATGGTTGATTTCATCCCCAGACATCACTGCCCTGGGATGTTGTTAGTTTTGACATCATTGAGTCTAAAACCGCAGTGAAGTCCAGTGTCAAATGGTTTGGTATTACATTATTTCCTTTCTCAGAACGGGATGATAATTATCACTTTTATTTGAGAAAAACAGCTCTCTTGTCTTGAGATGACCTTTATAACTTGCCTTTAACCTCACCCATTCAACAGCTGAATATCAAACTTTGAGTGATATATTTCATGTCACATGCATAATGCATTCCAGAGCAAAGTAACTGTAAATAATGCCTTTGAGCCAAATATTTGAATGACAACTAAGAAGGCCCGTTCTTTTTTCTTCTTCTTCATATTTCTACATAATGCTTGACGTAATAGTCTCATACTTGAAAAAAATTGGCAAGATTATTTTATTTCAGCTTGAGCTATAGCTAATTGCAAATATTTGCTAAACTTTAAAAATATACTTTTGTTTAACCTGGGCAAAGTGTGTTTAAGCATTTATTAAAGTAATATAAATCAAAGAAAGTTTGGAAAAAAGAAAATTGAAAAACTAACCACAATTTTTCCATTTTTTACTATTATATGTTCTGTCATAACTTGTCAGTCTCCTCCCTTTTAGCCTGTGAAGTTCTTGAGGGTACATCCATGCCTTTTCTCTCACTGATCTCAGTACTTAACTTTGCTAACTCAAGTTGTCTTTGTAGTACAGTTGTATGTATAAGAGTTTTCTCATTAGAATTGAATTTTGGTCTTTAATTTCAGGTTCTTCTTTACCAGTACATTTTATATCAGGTTTAGTAGAGGTCATAAAATTTTTAAATGTACTTTTAAAAACTTTTATATTGCTACATAAACACAAGTTTTAATGGTAAAATAATATGCATTGAATCATAATTAATTAATATTTAGATTACTTATTCAGATTAGAAATTTTCATTTTCCTACCTTAGTTATAAATAATGATAACATGAAGATACAAATGTATGTAATTGCCCCACATTCTGAATTTTCCATGGGAAGAGAAGTTATTAAAAATGATTACATAAAAAGATATGATACAACATATAAATATTGACATTAAATTAGTTAATTAAATGTATTGATGTTTAATTTAATTAATAAAGTGTTTAATTTAATTAATAAAGTACATGTCATCTTATATTTAAATGGATCTCTGTTGCACTAACATTTGTATCTTCTATTTACAGGTTTAGGAAAAGTCATATATTCCATTATTTGCCATTTATTTCACCTTTTTTCTTTATTAATGAAAAGAATCAAGTGTTACTCATATTTTTCTCTGTATTGTATTTATTTTGTACCTTAAAGCCATTAAGTTTTTTTTTGTATATATTGAGTACTTAGACTTCTTATTTCTAAAAACATTCTCAATAGATGTTCTGTACAATAAGTTGTGCTACTGTTAGTTTACAAAGACATTTTTGAAAGAGGCTTTTCTTGTGGAGTGATAAGTAAGTTTAGGTTTCTTTGTGCAAATGCAATCCCAAATATAATAATTTTATGTTATATGTCATATAGTTGAAATAGAAAATCATCAGATTGATAAATTTCCTGGAAAAATGATATAAATTGAAAATGATAGCAAAATGGAATTTAGGTTAATTATTTTTCTAACTATGACTTGATTAGCAAAACAGGAAAAAATTAAAATCATTAGTTAGAAGTTGCATTGTTTCAATTTGGTTAAATTGGTTAAGTAAATTTAATAAATGATTGCATAGGAAAACAAATTCATGACAGAAAGTTTTCTTCATATTCTTAATATAGGAATAATAAAACATCAACTAAGGAAATGATTGCCATAACACTTATGACTTAGTCAAATTTCTTAGACATAAAGCCATCTTAAAGATTTTTAAGCTCAGTGACTTCTGGAGGTTTGAATTTTATGGAACAAAAGAAAACTTGAGAGGAGGGCAAAAGGAGTTGCAGACCAAGTTAACTGAGAGTTTAAATTTTTTTCAGATTGATTTAGTGAAAAATTTACTCCTGTAACCAATACCTGAAGAAAAACAGCTTAGAAAAGGAAGTTTAGCTCATAGTTTTAGTGGTTTTAATCTGTGGTTGACTGGCTGTGTCATCATGGGCCTGTGGGCAGGCAGAAACATCATGGAAGATGAATGTGTTAGAGGAAAGCTATTCTTCTCCCCTCAGCCCAGAATCAGAGGATTCAAAGTCAGAGAGGAAGAACTGGGATCAATCTATACCTTCAAAGCCATTCCCTGGTGACCTGTTTCATGCAATTAAGCCCCACCTCCTAATAAACCCATTCAACTAATGCACTAATGGATGGATTCATGCACTTGATGAAGTTAGAACTTTTGTGATCCAATAATTTTCAAAAGTTGCACCTCTGATTGAACACATGAACCTTTAGAGGACTTTTCTGATCAAACCATAATGCAAATCTTTCCTATTTTAAAATCTTTAATTTAGTGTAATACATATATCATAGATAGAATAAAGTTAACAAAAGTATAATTGGTAAACATTTTGATCGTTAAATTTATATCACTGCTAAATGCTAAGAACGTTGTCATTATTTTGAATCTAATGGATGGAAATCCAGACTTTATCAGGGGTTGAGTACTATCCTTGAGCAAATCACTAAATTCATACACTTTTCATTTTAGAGAAGTTATTAAAAAGGCCTAGAGAAGCTGATCAAATCAGATAAACTCAAATAGCTCATCAGAGGCCAAAATGAAACAATTGTTTTCCCTCCCTGGTTCACAGGGTTATTTACATGGTTAGGAATTTAAAGTGTATTGTATTGTCTGCATTATTATTAAAGTTGGTGGATTCAACTTCAGATGAAACACGAGAATGAGTTACCCATTTGTTACTCATTGAAACAATAAAAAGTTAAAATGATTAAAATGTGTGATGAAGCAAACACAGCTGTGAGGCTCCAAAGTAAGAGAAGAAGCAAATACCTACTGAAGTTATGACAATTAGGTTGTTTTATAGTTCCCTGAAACATAAGACAGCAGTTCCATGCATAATGCTTACTTTGTCATCACAGGTATGGCAAACAAACCTCTCCAGACCATTTTGAAGAAAGCCCAGGGCCCATATGGCTGGATGATGTGAGCTGCTCAGGAAAGGAAACCAGTCTCCTTCAGTGTTCCAGGAGACAATGGGGAAAACATGACTGCAGCCATCGGGAAGATGTGGGAATCACCTGCCACCCTGGCAGTGATGGGCATAAACTCTCTCTGGGTGAGGACTGTCACAGCTCTTGAGTATTCATAATTCAGTAGCCACCATGTTTCTAGCTGTTAATCTGGAACCGAAGCTCTTTAAGAAAAAAAATCTTTTGAGTCCATTAATGTGATAAAATTTTTGTCCCTAAATTTGTTTTTTGTTACTTAGGAGTTTAAACTTTTCGTTAAAAATATTTGTTTCACATGCTCCTGAAAAGAGGAAGAAGCATCAAATCCATTCCACTATTCCTTGAGCTCCTAGTCCAATATTTATTTATCTTGAATTCTAATGAGCTATTTGGGAAAGGACCAAAAAAGTACAAAAATAATATTCCTTCCCCCCAGTCTGATGATTTATTTCCTCTCTAGTCTAGTTCAGTCCTTGGTCCCTGACCATTTGTTTCTTTTCACATTCCTCAGTAGGTTTCCACTGGATTCACTGGAGTTAACATCTCTCTTATCTTTCTAACATATACTGTTGTTTTAGTTAATTTTCTTGTTGCTGAGATAAAATACTCAACACCCAAAGTTAAAGGAAAGGTTTATTTGACTCACAGTTTGTAGACTGACTCCAAGACAACATGGCAGGGAGGAGGGCCATTGCAGGGGAGAAATAATCCACAGCAAGCAGGCAGAAGAGATCATATTAGCCCTTTCTGTCACTTATAGTTTACACAAGCTACCTGCCCTAGTACGGGTATGGTGCTCATACCATTAATCCTCACCAGAGCTATGCTACAGCAATGAACTGATTTGGTAATCACACATCCTTGATCCTACCACCACACTCTCTAGATCCAGCCATCTCTGAAAAACCCCTTCTATGACTGCCTGAGGCTTTGGGAGGACTTCTAGACACAGGCCATAACATTATGCTCCTGGATCCTCAAATATTTATGCACATCCCTTTATCCAAAAGGTATTTAGTCCTTCTCTAAGGGTGGCCAAAGTCCTAACAGTTTTAGCATTGCTAAAAAGTCTAAGTCCAAAGTCTCCTCTAAGATTTAAGACAAACTCTTAGTTGCAAGCCATTGTACAAATGGAAAAAAAGCTAAACATTTACAAGTCCAAAATCAATGTGCAGTATCTGAGGTAATCTGTGGCAAAATATGAACCCCAAAGGTCTTGTGTGACTCCACCCCTATAGCACTTCTGGTGGTTGTAGTTCCCCTGACTTCTGTCTTGGGCTGAGTCTACTCCTAGCAGTCATCTGATGATCTAAGTTCCTCACTTCTCTTAATTTCTGGGTTCTCCACTGCACCTTTGGCTTCACACAATTTCACACACTGCCCTTTCAGGAACACATTGTCTGGCTTCCTAGGCCTACTTCTGAAATCTGGGTGAAAGCCTTACTGACCCTACGACTCTTGCATTCTGCATGCACCTAAAACCAGCAACAACTGAATGACACCAGGGTTTGCTGCCAGCTGGAGTAGTAGCAAGGCTGCCTTTTTTCTTGAGTGTGAGGGTTGAGAGCCTGAATTACTGAGCACTCTGAATGCAGTCCAGAGGAAAAAATTCTCTAGGCCACTGCCATTCTGGAACATAGTGCTCGGAGGCTTCTTCTCAAAACTGTCTTTCACCTTTGAAACTCTGAGGCTGTAAAAGTTGGTGTCCTGATGGTTCTTGTGTTGTCCTCAGCCCATCTTTTCTATTGTCATCTTCTGAAATACTTGGCTATTTCTTGTAGTCTTTTCAGCAACTAATTTTCTCTCTGTTCCACGTTTGCCGGCTGTGACTTTACTGGCCAAACTAAAATGTTTTGAATCATTCTGCTGGGTTCTTTGCTCTTGATTCTCAGCATATATCTTGCTCAACACCCCCCAAAGCATTCATGCCATAGCCTTAACATTATACTTCTTGGAAATTTCTTCTGCAGGATTAATTAGCCTGCATCCTTAGTCTCGGGCAATGTCTCTGGACATGAGCAAAATGCAGACAAACTTTCTGACAAGATGTAACACATATGTTCTGGAGTCCAACAGCCCATGCAGTCCTTCTTCCCAACAGAAACCTCCCAAGATGGTCTTTACAGTCAGCGTTTCTACCAATATTCTGGTTTTTTGAGCTCTGACTGGTTTCTTTCACAAAGTACAGCCTCAGGCATTCAGGGCTACTTTCTCAGATGGCATCTCTGAATCTTTGCAAACTCTTCCCACAAGCCAATTCCAAATGTTCCTGAACTACCTGCTTAGTTATAGTCAGAGCAATGACCCCACATCTCTGGTACCAAATTCTGACCTAGTTAACATTTCTTGTTGCTGAGACCAAACACCTGATACCCAAAATTAAACGAGGAAAGGTTTATTCTGCTGAATTTGTAGAGGTTTCAGTCCATAGTTGGTTAATTCCAAGACGGGAGAGGCATGGCAAAGGGGCATAACAGAGAACAAATAGTCTGCAGCAAGCAGGACGGAGAAAGCACACTAGCCTTCTGTCTGTTCCTTATAGTTTTTGCAGGCTACTTGCCCTGGAGTGTGCATTGCACTCACACCCTTAATCCTAGCCACATTTGTGCTAAAGCAATCAATGGATTGATTTAGTAATCACACACCCTTGATCCTAGCATCATATACTCTAGATCCAACCACTTCTCAAACCACCCCCACCAAAAACTGCATAAGGCTTTGTGGGGAACATCTAGATACAAGTCATAATAACTGTTACCTAGAAATATATCAGGAATTCTTCCATTTACAAATTTCTTCAAACTAGTATTTAGATAAAAGGTCCCTAACAGTCTTGAATTAGTTACAAATTAAGGTCCTCTAATAAAACATTCTTGAAAAGTTCATAATGTATAATTAGGAGGGCAGAATAAATGTGAGTGAAAAAATATAGAGGGAAATATTGACAATAATTGGCAGGAGACTATCATATCTCTACATACATACATACATACATACATACATACATACATACATACATTTGTTTTTGTCTTATGTCTAAATAAATCTTAAAACAGTCATTAGGTAGTCCTTTTAACCTCAGGATTCAATCAATTCCTCTTGTATCTTCCTATATTGAGATCATAAAGCTGAAAATATAAACACAAAACAAAACTTGTTGAAGCACATAGTATTAAACACATTTCACATTTTCAATTTATCAAAGTGTGTATGTGGTTGTTTCCTCATTGTATTCTAAACTGTGGGATTGTGGTCGCTCAGTGTACTAATCTAGCATTATTTAAAGTAGAAGTGTAGTTTTTCACTTTATTCTTTGTTGATTGCATTTCCAACTTTCTTTTCACTTGTTCTCTTCTTATGGAGGACTCAGGCTCTCTTATGGAGGATTTATAATCCTCCCAGGAGTATCTGGTAAAAGATTGCATGTGATTAGTGGGGACAGAACCAGTTTGCTAGAAATATATCTTGGTCCCTGGTAGCAAGTATTTGGATCATGGAGTGATATTTTCAGACGTGCTATATCAGTACTCCTAGTTATATACTGTGATCTGAGTTTCCTGGAGGCCTCTGCCATATATCATACAATTAGGACAACTAATCTGTCAGTTCCCCTCAAGATCATTTTAATTCTAGGATTCTATACATGTTTTTTAAAAATTTAAAAGCCAAGGGAGATAATTACTAATAAAATATATGATCACTATTATGGATCTCTCTAGTTCTAATCTCAGTAATGTGTCTATTAACTAAAGTCATTTGTTCAAAGAACATTATGTCTGACCCATATGTCCTCTGGGAGAGAATTATATTATCATTTGTTCATTCAAAATAGGTCAATACCTTCCCACTTATTAAAAATACTGGTTATTGCAGTGAGAAACTGAATATTGGTTTAGTACAAGTTTGCTTGCTTTGGCTTTTCTAATATTCTTGAATCATCACTTAGGTTTTCCTATAAGACTTATGGATGGAGAAAATAAAAAAGAAGGACGAGTGGAGGTTTTTATCAATGGCCAGTGGGGAACAATCTGTGATGATGGATGGACTGATAAGGATGCAGCTGTGATCTGTCGACAGCTTGGTTATAAGTAAGGAAAACAGTTATTTGCCATGGTTGCTTGAAAAAATTTGGTTTTTAAAAAAGCTTATTCTAATGAGGTACTGCTTGTGCATAATTCATTTTTCTTTCTTTTTTTTCATTCCATTAAAATACTTGCAGCTTGCTGGCTTGATTGATTCAGAATTATAAAGAAGTACTAAGTAGAATCTATTCAAAATTCTTGTATCTGTCTTTCAAGAAATGTTATGTCACAAAGATTTGTAGATTTTATCTAGTAAAAATAGTCTAATAACTGAGACTACTCATAATACTGCTTCTTGCAGCCCAAGGTGTTAACCTTTCTCCTATGAGTTATGCTTCAACACTGCAGCTTTTTAAGGGAGTGCATCTTATGGAAATTATAGTGGTTCTTATTACTCAGTGGTAGTTACATTCTAGAAAGTTGCTGCAAGCACAGAATTGGCACATACTGAGCCATTGCTTGGAAGGCTAAGGTCTGTGTTCTGCTGTTCTTTTGTTACAGTCTATTTAGTGCCTTTTATGTTCTTTGTATTCTGTGGAATGCATGTATGATGATTCCACTCTTCGAAACAGTCTTCCAGCATTGTGTTGAAGTGCTGTGTAGAGTTCCTAAGCAAAGGAAGGCTAGGATGTGTGTTATGGAGGAAATATAAGTGCTCTATCAGCTTCCTTCAGGCTTGAATAATAGTAAGAACACATGGCACCAGTACACTGAAAAGGACGCTGGGGTACAGTTTTAAACAAGAAAAAGGGAAGATCTGAGTGAGATCTGAAACAAAAGGCAGATCATCTCCTTAGACTCAGCTGAGGGACTTACAGTTCTCCTGGTCCTGCAAATGTTCATGAATGACAGTGAAATTTTTAGAGTTGTATAGATATGGAAAAGCTACATTTTTTAAAGAGACTTAAGCTTATATTCACAATTGCCTAGCACATAGCAATAAAATAATAATGGTTTGATTTGAAAATATATCCAGATTTTATATTTATGTGTATTGTCTTAAGCACTGATCAGTTCAATTGATTAATTCTAGGTAAAATATATTTGTACTTTTAAAAGTCTATTTTAATAAAAGTACAAATATTTTTGATAAGCTTTTAATTCAAAATTTATTTTTGGTGACTCGGGAACTATTTAATTGTATTGTCCAGTTTTAGACTCAGTTTTAATTCTAATCGCCGTAGGGTCAATTTGATACAGATTTTCAGTTCTCAAAATATGGAGTAATTGAGGGAGGAACACAGGGATAGTCTACATTAAATGTGCAGGTGAATTTAGTAAATGATTTATCTTAAATTGGCTCTGCTATGTCTCTATTACTCTTTCCTCTATTTGAAAAAATATTATGTTTGTTCTTACATTATATTCCAGTACATTTCCCCAAATTGGACATTAACAGGTATTGCTGTTTGAGACTGGTTTCTTGGCTATACTTTTGTTTTTTTGGTAGTGATCCAAAGAAGCTAGCTTACCTTTGGAAATATGAAGGGAAAGATGGGCATCAAATGTGATTCCAAACTGTGGGTCTCAGTCAAGTTTAAGACCAGAAGATGTTACCATGTATCTTGGTTACTTTTCTCTTATAGCTGAGACAAAATACTCAACACTCAGAATTAAGGAAGGAAAGGTTTACTTAGCTCACAGTTTGTGGAGGTTTCAGTTCATCATCAGCTGGGTCCAAGGCAGAGTTGTACATACATGTCAGAGGGCAACAGTTCATGGCAGTGGAAAACAGCAAAAGCAGCAACAAGGGAGGAGTGTGCAAGAGAAGACTCTTTTTATACCTTATATTGTATGTAGGCCACACACACTTGGGTATAGCACTCACACCCATAATCTCAGCATTGAACCTATGAATTATTCACAAATTCTAGAAGTCTGCTCCCATGACCAGTTGAGGTTTTGGGTGGGGCATCCAGAAACAAACCATAACACTATGCATATTTATTAATGCATTTTTTCTTTGATTTCTTCCAACCCTTTATGTTGGGTTTTTGGGAGGTTATCATTTAGTGCATTTAACATTCAACTCAAAAGTAAATTTAACCTGATGTTAGGATGGCACTGTAAAAAAACTAACAGACAAAAAAAAAAAAAAACAAGCAAAACAAAAAGATGACAAGTGTTGGTGAAGACATGAAGAAACTGGAACCCTTGTACACTGTTGGTAGGGATGTAGACTGATGCAGCCACAATGCTAAACAGTATGGAAGCTCCTCCAAACATTAAAAAAACTTGAAAAACACATATGTGACTAGAGCAGAGGCTATGTTTCTCCATGCCTATTTGACAATGCATTGATTTATAGAAACCAATCCAAAAAAAATTTAAACTCTTAAAGACTTGAGCCTCTTTAATGGAAGTTCTAGTGATCTGCCCCACAGCAAGCTATGCCATGCTTGATGATTAGTTCTTGGAAACACTGAGAATCAAAATAACATTAGAAAGCATTCTTGTAATGGGAAAAACAGAAATGAGATAATAAAAACCAGGAAACATGAATGAGACGTAATGTGATATGCTTGGAGTGAGCAGAAAAGTAAAAGGCATCAGTGAATGATGCATTACATAATGTCTGGCAAAGTTTACCATTATTTTTACAGGGCTGACAGAGAAGTGTTGAGATTGGTTAAATTCTTGAGATAGGCTGAACAGCCATGATGGAAATTCCATTCTGTTTGAACTTTCTATGAATATGTTTCAATACATTATTGTTCCTGAAGAATAAATATAATGCAGGAATCTGTTCTCCAAAAGAATTTTTAAATGGTGTACTTTATTATTTTAGCAGAGATCTAAAACTGGGTGCATCTAATTCATATCTTAAATCGAAATACTTGCAAAACACTTCATTTATGGTGTATTTGTATTGACATTTAAAATAAGTTACATCATTCCTTTATATTCAGGGAAATATATGGTGATATGATCCTCTCTGATATCTATTTAAAAATGCATGAATAAAATACACTTGCTTAACCTATAGAAAGTACACAGTTAGCTTTTTCCTTGAAATTGTGCTCTAAATTTTCTTCCTACATACAGATACACATGTCCACTCAATCTGCAAGACTATATGAGGCACTTCTGTCCTCATTGCTGACCCTGGAAATTGGGTACTTCGTTTAAGCTCTTCATATGCCAATCCCACCCTCCTTACTGTACCATCGCAAAGTAAAAACTACCTTGAGTTTGGTGTCATTCCATTGAAATTTTCATAACTTAGAGCAAGTTATAGCCTTAAATCATGATTTTTTTGTTTTAAAATATCATTTTAAAAGTAGGCAGTTAGACTTTAGTTTCTTCATTTAGGGCCTTTTTTTCCCGTATTTCTTGATGCAAGTAGTTATAACTAACTCATGCTCATTTTGCTCTGTAGTATTAACTTACATGAATATCCATGTTATTTATTTACTTTACTGATCTGAGCCATGCGTATACCTTTCTTGATCTGTTTTCTGTTGTTGTAACTGAACACCATAGACTGAATAATTTATAAAGAATAAAAAGTTGTTCACTTCACAGTTCTGCCGAGGTGCCTAATCTAGTAGAGCTTTCTTGCCAGTGAGGACTCTGCAGTGATCCAGGGTGGTACAGAATATCACATAGAAAGAGGGGTGCGTACAAGAGAAAGAGTCAATCTGGCTACCAGAACAGATTCACTTTTGAGAGAACCATTAACTTAATAGTCCATAAATAGATGAGGGCAGAGATCTCATGATCCAATCAAGTCAGAAGATCCACCAGGTCCTACCTTAATGCCTTACTCAGGAAATTAAACTTCAGTATGAGTTTTGACAGAGACATTTAAGCCATAGCAATATCATTTCTAGTTTTGCTATTAAAAATTAAGACTACCATGAACATTCTTAAACTTTTATGCTGTTACACTTGTGTAATATTTTTTAGAGAATATAATCAGGAATAGTCTATATGCACCATCAGTTTTATCAAGAGATGTGCGATTGCTTTCCCATGTGGCTACAGTGGCTTACACACTCACCAGCAATGATGAACTTTTTTTCATCAATCTGTTGTTCATCTGGTGGGTGCCTACTGTATCTTATTACTTATCCTTGATTACTAGTGAGATTGAGCTGTTTTCATTTGTTTGATTAGCTTTTGGTGCTTCCTGTCCAATAAAATACCTTTTAGTCTCTTGGTATTTATCTTCCCTGTTTCTCTCTCTCTCTCTCTCTCTCTTTTTTTTTGTGGGTCCTGGAAATTGAACCTAAGACCTTGCACTTGCCAGGCGGGCATTGCATCACTGAGCTATATCCCTGGCCCCTTCTTGGGTTTTTAAATTTTTTCTTAAATTGTTTGTGAGAGTTCTTTATTTTCCTCTATTTGAAAATATGTATTCACCAACAAATGTTACAAATATTAGCCTTTTAATTTATCTTTTCATGTTCCTTAGAATAATGGTTTTTAGTAAAGTGGCATTCATCATTTAATTTTGCTGAATTTACCATTTTTTAAAAAAATTTTTTTAATGTTTATTTTTATTTTGAAGGTAGTAGAAATACAACAGAACAAGACAGAACAAAGCCAACTGAGACAGTGCAGTGAATTTGATACAGAACTTCACAGCAGGTTACCGGGATAACAGTAATAGGTACCATAGTATATCTCATTATCTTCACAATAGTTGTTTAGCCAATTAGGTGGAGCAAAATCAAAACAAAGACAGAACATTATAAAACCAATCAAAAGGGAGTATTGAACAGAGTAAAGCAATTAATCATAATAAAAAAACTGAAAACAACATTTGCTTTCAAACAGAAGATAGAGGAGACCCCCCATATTTGCTATATTGCATACAGTCATCCTCCCAAGAGATGCTCAGACCTCTGTCCCCAGTTGCTAATGGGGGTATGGTGGGGTGGGATAGGGGTTTAGGATGTTTCATTTCAAGCCTGCACACTGGTAGACTCTCAGGAGACACTGCTGGGTCTCCTCCTGGTTCACTCTGGAGGAAGGCACTTACCAAGAAAGTGGGCGAATTGCTCCTTTGTGCAGCTGCCTGGATTCCACCATGGTCATGGCCAGATCTCTTTTTTTTTTATGATTTACTCTCAATGTTTAGCTTAATATATGTGTATATATATATATATATATATATATATATATATATACCTCATTGTTGTTGCTTGTTTGCTTGCTTTTTTTTTGAGATAAGGTCTTGCTATATAGTTCAGGCTGCTCCTGAACTCTTTACATAGCTCAGGCTGACCTCAAACTGGTGGCACTCCTCCTGCCTCAGCCTCCTGCTACCAAGCCCAGCTTGTTTAATATATTTTTCTTAACTTCAGATTTTAAAAATAGTTTTCCTGTAATTTAAACTTTAAAGCTTTTGCATTTCATAATTATGTCCATTAATTTATTAGGAATTGAGTCTTAAATATGGTGCATTTAAAATATGCTATTTCAGGGGCTCAGTGGCATAAGTGCCTGCCTTGCAAGCGCATGGTTGTGAGTTCGATCCCTGGTACCAAAACAAACAAACAAACAAAAAACCTATTTCACTTAAAAAGGTTTATATTTGCACACTTTAAAAAATGTGTTATTAAAGGAAATACATGACTGGGGGAGGTGACACATGCCTGTGATCTCAGCACTCAGGAAGCTGAGGCAGAAGGATTATGAATTTAAGACAAGCTTAGTCTATATAACAAGTTTAAGGTCAGCCTGTATTTCATAGTGAGACCTTGTCTGAAACAAACCAACAAGAAAAATGTCAAAAGTCTGGCTTCTATTCATGATGCTCAGTTTTTTGTTTTGTGTTCTTTTTTTCTTTAGCAAGAACTATAATTTTTACATCTTAAGAAGGCAAATAAATTAGTTCTTGTGTTCCAGCCTGCTAATTATTTAATATCATAATGTTATTGGCAAAATTATACCTACATAAAGAAGTTTCTTTAAGAGGATAGAAAATTTGGGGGTGATTTTTTCCCTGTTGATTAAAGTCTATCAGTTTCTGACATGTCAATAAATGTGGCTTTCTAAACAGAAGGTAAAGTAGAGGCTACTTATTCTATTAAGTATGGGGTATGACAATGAAAAGGCATAAATATTACCTATTTAATTTTTTGACAGTAATGAATCAAAAGATTTTTAGTACATGTAGATGCTAATTTTTATATGTAAAATTTAAAAAATAAAGTTGTCTTCGAGCATATGATATTGTGATTTGTATAGATGTATGACCGACTGATTCTCCACATCCAGGGGTCCTGCCAAAGCAAGAACCATGGCTTATTTTGGGGAAGGGAAAGGACCTATCCACATGGATAATGTGGAGTGTACAGGAAGTGAGAGGTCTGTGGCTGACTGTATCAAGCAAGATATTGGGCGTCACAACTGCCGTCACAGTGAGGATGCAGGAGTTATTTGTGATTATTTTAGCAAAAAAGCATCAGATAACAGTAACAAAGGTAAGTAACCTTCTAGGGCACCAAACAAGTCAGAGACTACTAATCCCTCCATCATAATAAAAGCAGTACTTTGGTAACAAAACTCCATGCAATGAGAACGTACACATTCCCTTATTCTTTGTGCTATTTAAAGCCCAGGGTTTTTGGCAAATGTGCCTATGTGAAACTTATAGGCATAACAGAGTTCAAGAGCAGGAGTGGATTCAGCAGCTTGGTTTTTTTTTTTTTAATTTTTTATTTAAAGGGATAAAACAGAAAAAGGAGAGAAATATTACAGAATTTCAAAAAAAACAAACAGTAAAAAATCACTAGTTGATGAATTACATATTGCTCTTTTAGAAATAGTTGTTCAAGTTATAAAATTAAAGCACACAAAATGGACACACAAGCAGTGAGACTGCAAACAGATCTGTTCAACAGTCAAACAAGAACTAAGAAATATGGGTAACAATCCTGCACACATAAATATACATGCAGTTATATCTTTTATAGCACTTCCTATTTTCTCTTTTTTACAATAGCAATTATACTTTTTTTATTTAAAGAGAAAAAAAACCAGGAAAATGTAGAAATATTACAGAATTTCAAGAAAAGAAGATAAACAGTAAGAAATCACTAGTTGATACATTACATATTGTTCTTTTAGAAATAGTTATTCAAGTTACAGAATTAAAGCACGCAAAGTGGATACTAAAGCAGTGAGAGTGCAAACAGATTTGTTCAACAATCAAACAAGAACCTAGCAATATGGTCATCAATCTCACACATCTAAACTTACATGCAACTATATCTTTTATAGAGCTTCCTATTTCCTCTTTTTTTACAATAGCAATTATACATTTTAAAAATTTTATTTAAAGAAAAGAAAAAAAACAGAAAAAAGGGTAGCAACAATACAGAATTCTAAAAGAAAGAAAGAAAAAGGAGAATGAGAAAAAGCCCCACTAAGAAATCAGTAATTTATAAATTATGTACTGTCATCCTGGATGTAGTTGTTCAAGTTGCAAAGTTAAGGGTACATAGTAAATATTCAAATAGTCAGACTACAAACAGTTCTGCTCAAAGATCCAACAAAGATTCAGCAATATGGTCATCTATTTTACACACTCAAACATACATGCAGTTATATCCCTTAGAGCACTTTCTTTTCCTCTCTTTTTTACAATAGCAATTACACATTTAGGTTTTATTACTCTTGTAGTTCTTATTTACTTTTTACACTAGAGATACAATATGATATTTATAAATATAATAGCAGCTTGATTTTTTTGAGATCAATCCCTTCTTGCATTCTTAGCCATTTCTGTATCATTCCTTTTTTGGCTAGAGTAAAGATGTCAAGTGTGTTGTTATTCTTGAAGATTCAGAATTGATACCTATTTCATAAAAAGGGAAAAAATGAAAATATACAGATAAATCAAAGAAAGACATTCCAATTTTTTAGTATTTAAACAAGAATATTGTTAAATAAGTTTTAAGAAGAAAAATACTTTTTGTAGATTTTATTCTTCAGAATTAAAAAAATAAAATTAGATTAAAGTGAAATATTTGCATAGTTCAGTAAGTAGATATTTCCTATGTAGAGTTCTTGAAAGCTCTGGATAAATTCAATTTTTATGAAATAAATGTTTCTTTAAAAGAACAAGTAGGAGAATTAGCCATTTTGGGGAAATCTGTAATTATGTTTTATGAAAAAAATTCACCTCTTTATCTGGATTGAGAGTTCTTTGTTTTCATGCACTTGAGCATTCTCTTTCTCTTTTAATACATTTTAATAACTTCCAAAAATGCAATAAATGAATGTTGTTAAGATGATTCTTCATATCTAAGGGGCTTCTAAGTGTGAAAAGAACATTTGGTAAACCTGTTTTCCCTGAGTGCTGACTACAGTTTAATTTATTAAATTTCCTTCACCACGTTAAATTATACAAAAAAGTTGAATATAACTAGTTCTTTGGATTATATCAAACTCTTAAACAGTTGGGAAATATAAGCATTCAATAATTGCAAAATTTTTTACAATAGCACGTGAAACTATCCTAAATATGACATGTCATAGATATTTCATTACTTATGCATTTGTGTTTATGCTTTCATAGGTTTGTTAGATTTATTTTTAATCTCTTTACATGATAGGTAATGCTATCATACCTTACTAGAATGATTTCATCTAGATAATGATTTCTAGCTAAGTAAAAGAATCTAATTAGAATGATTTCATCTAGATAATGATTTCTAGCTAAGTAAAAGAATCTGGCTTCCTTTTTTTTTTTTTTAAACATGATTTGCTGTTCAGTTCAGGGTGGCCTTAAACTCACTTTGTATTCAATGCTGGCCTCAAACTTGCAGCAGTCCTGCCTCAGCTTCCTGAGTGCTGGGGTCACAGGGATGCACCACCATGCCTGGCAAGAATCTGGCTTATTAACAAGTTGATTTTGTGTTGAGGCTTATAATTGGCAATTTCTGTAAAATGATTAAAATCAAGATATTAGTCATTGGCCATCTAATGAGATCCTTTTATAAATGAACTTGATACTGCTTCTTAATTTGTTTTATAACAGAAAAATATTTAAATAGAGTTTTCTTTCTTGCAATCAAGTTTTTTAAGCCAGAATAAGGTAAACTTCATGTTTTGCTTGCTCAATGTTACATCATTTCTTTTCTTGGCATCATATACATCGACCAGACTTGGAGCATTATTGGAAACTTATGTTTTTCTAACAGCTTAAAATCTGCAGTGTCATCTAGGAGGCTCATATCTTCAGAGATGAAGGTTAAAGTTTTGACAGCATGCCTCTGAGATCATTTGGCAAATTAATCATCCTAGTATACATTGTTGAATTTCTTTCTCTATCAAGAAATAACTGTTGATGATTCCCTCTTGTGCTTCCTCCAGCTGGTTATTGTGAGAGACCATTAGTGCCTATCAGGTTTTCATGATCTTCGCACAATCTTCATGTGCATACTTAAGCAAAGAAACAAAATACCCCTTTATAAATTCTACTTTATAAAATTACTTTAAAAAGTAGTCACATCTTGTTATATATGCCCTTATTTTGTGGATTTTCCCATATTTTTCCCTCTGACATCAGGGATTGAACTCAGGCCCTCACACATGCTAAACAAGTGTTCTACCACAGAGCTGCATCCCTGGCCCTTACCTTTTCAATATTTTTAACTTAACTCTTCTCATTTACAAATTCTTTTTTTTCCCTACAGTATTGGAAATTGATTCAAAGATTTTGTATGCTCAGCAAACGCTCTAACAATGAGCTACATCCCTAGCTCAGTTTTGTATATTCTTGACAGAAGTCTACTTTCTTGGGACACTTGATTAGATACTCTTAAATGTAGTTGGTCACTTAACTTGATGTATGAGGCCTTTTCCATTTAATATTCTATATTACTATATGTGTTCTCAGAATTCTATTTGGGAGTGTGCCTTGCTTCTCTGAACTACATTTCTATACATGGCTTGGAATAATGTTCTATGTTGAAAGTAAATCATTTGGAACATTACTGCCTTTGCAATTCTGCCTTTTTTCCCCCGAAATGTTCCTGAACTTCAAAATAAGCTCTGTAATCAGCAAAAGAAGGTATAGTTACCCACATAAAACCTTTCAGAGTGGAATGATTTGAAACTTCATGAAGTTTTTTTTTTCATGAAGTTTTTATCTGCTTGCAAATTATTGTCATTTGGTTAAAGAAAATTTATTTTTAAGAAATAAGAAAAATATTTCATAATTTTCAGAGAAAAGACACTTTTTTATAATAGAAAAGAAGTACCAATGCAATGTATCAGTTGTGTTTTTAACCCTCTGTCAGCACTATGATAAGTGAATCAATGACCCATTTCTGTTTCAGAGTCTTTCTCATCTGTCTGTGGTTTGAGATTACTGCACCGTCGGCAGAAGCGGATCATTGGGGGGAAAAATTCTTTAAGGTAAAGTGTTCTTCAAAGATTGATTTTTCATGTTATAGAATGTTACAATGGTGTAAACCTGATTTTTCTATTATTATACAAGGAATTAGTTGTATTCATTTTCTTTTCCAAATTAAGTACTGATTACAGTGATAATTTCATTGTCCTTTGACTTACATGTAATTTATGAAGACTGTGTTCCTATATCATTATCTCGAGACAGATGTGTTACTCAAAAGCAATGTGGCAGAAAACCAAACAAATGAATAGGAAGCCTGAAAAATGGGTAACTGTAAAGATTTAAATAATTTAGAATATATTTGGTTCATTTGGTTTGGTTCATTTTAATATTGTTGCTGTTTGCTCACTTTACTTATAGGAAACCAGCACTTTGTTTATCAACTCCTTGTTCAGGCTACTTAGGTGAGCTAGAGGGGAGGAGAGAAATTATACTCCAGGCATGAAATATAAAAGAGACTCAATTTGTTTCAAGGAGCAGTGTCAGATGGGGTGTTGTGTGCAGATGCTTGAAGCACATGTTCAGAGATGGTGACACATGGTCTGCTTAGTTTGGGGACTCATTCTCCAAATAGGAAGCCATCTTACATCCTGGAGTGCCTTTTGAGTTCCTTCACCTACTTTCCACTGGACATGAAAATCATTAAAACCTTGGCCAAACTGTTGCTTTTCTTTGCTTTTTCCCTGTAATGGACCAATGGCTTGCTTTCTTCTCAGGGGTGGTTGGCCTTGGCAGGTCTCGCTTCGGCTGAAGTCATCCTATGGAGATGGCAGACTCCTCTGTGGGGCTACGCTCCTGAGCAGCTGCTGGGTCTTGACAGCAGCACACTGTTTCAAGAGGTATGTGTGCACTTTTTCCAGTGACTTGATTGGGCTCAACCTTACCAGTTGTTCCTGCTCAGTGGCACTTCAGAGCTAGGCTGGAAGCCTCCCCTATCTGTGTCAGCAGCATTGTGGCATAAAGAACAAAGAACCTTCAGGAAGCCACTCACTGTCCTGGTGTTAAATGAAACTCTAGGTTCAGGGAGAAGAGAAGATGGCTTTTGGGAGGGGACGTTATGTTCTCTCAAGTGCTTACCTGAGCTGGAATCACATCCCTGTCAAGGTAAAAGTGACTTCAGGTCATCAGGGGTGAATGCTGGAATGTTGGGAGCATAGTTTTAGTGTCTTTGATGCTTCCATCTGCTCCATGTTTTGTGTCTCTCAGATTTCTCCATATCCACCTTCTAGAAAGTCAGGTTGAGCTGTTTTATTTTTGGTTATCATATAATTTAGAGCTGATTATTTCCTCTTGGCCCGAACATTTCAACAGTCTATTCTGTAGTCTTGCCAAATAATCAACATTGCAGAGTTGCAGAATTCACACTTACAGCAGTTTTCCCTTGCCCAAAGCTCTTTTGACCTTTTTGCTCTAGTTAATGGCTATTTCCTCAGCATTAATGTTGGCATATTTTTCAAAGATGTATACCATCACAATGCAAAATATTGATAATTACTGAAGAAAGGTAACAAGTACAAGTAGTTTTATTATACTATCTTAATTTTGTTTTGGAAAACAGAAAACAAAAAGAATATGTACTACATAATTGAAAAATTCTTTTTAAAAAGTGATTTAATGATCTTTTATTTTTTCTTTTCTTTCCTTTTCTTCTCCTCCTCTTTTTCCTCCTCTTCCTCTCCTCCTCCTCCTCTTCCTCTTCTTCTTCTTTTTCTTCCTTCTTTCTTCTTTCTTCTTCTTCTTTTGAGATTTACTGTGTAGTTCAGGCATTGACCTCAATGTGTAGGCCAGGCCTGCCTTGAACACAGGGCAATCCTCCTGCCTCAGTCTCCTGAGTACTGGAATTATAGGAATGTACAACTGTGCCCAGCTTGCAAATTCTTATATATCCTTGTTTCTAGGATTTCCCTTTTCTCCTATTTATCTATTTTAACTAGTATTTATGGAGGAATCTTTTATGTTTTGTTCACATTATACAAATCTACATTTTGAATAATGTTTACTATTTTTAGAATATAATTGAATTTGAGAGCTCACTTAGATATCATTAGACAATTTAATGTATCTCTGCATTGCATGAGTGACAATTACAATTAAGATTATATTCACCCTTCACTTAAATATTGTTTTTTCAGCCTCTGCTATTCTCAGGCATAGTCTATGCACTAGTGATAGAGTAGAAAACAAGACAGGTGGGATCCTTGCTGTCAGAGTTTATGGAACGGTAATATGACTCCAGAAGTGGGAGACACTGATATTGCTGGTATGACCAAGAGTCTAGGGCACCCTCTTTAAAATGTGCTATTTCACTACAATATTAGTTGCAGTTAACTTGTTAAAAACTCAGGTTTCTGGGCCCTTACTCTGTGTCTACTAAGTCTTTGGAGCTGAGACTCAAAAGTTGGCATTTTTATCAGTCATCTCAGGAGATTCTTATGTGCTACAAAGGTTAAGAACCACTTACTTAATGGATAGAATTGGATATCATCTGGATATTTGAGGAATAAAGAAGAATATAGTGGAGCTGACAGACATGAATCCTTGTCTTGTTCACCATATTAATAGTTAAACTGAAAAAGGATTCCAATGGTAAATTAATTACTGTTTTGGATGCCATAGGATTGGGAGAGACTAGTAATGTATTATATGTTTGGAGACAGGACTGGGATGGTAAAAGATCTTGATGACTTGATTCTAGTAAGTAATATGGGATAAGGATGACAAAATTTGGCTTAAATACAATGCAAGTAAAAAAAGACTCATAGGATTTAGCATCCTGCAACGTTAGTACATGTCAGCAATGTAATGTGGTTGCCCACAACACATAGACTTGTCTTGGACAGCACTGACGGCACAGTGTCCAAAGCAGTGAGAAACCTTGCTATTGGGTTTACTGGGGCTAAAGCTATTATTGGTGAAAAAAACCACTGTTCCTATCAGAAAGAACTGTGCTCAGATCTGACTGCTATGAGTTGAAAAAATGAAGGGCCATTAAACAAAAAGCAGAGAGGACGTAGACTCTCATTAGGTTTGTTGCCCATTATTTCAAATGCCACAGATATCAGAGGGAGATCAGTTTTGCTGTAACATAAGAAAGTTTTTTGTGGTTATGTTTTAGTTCTTTAATGCTTCTACAGTTCGAAGACAGAATGAACTATAGATAGGAGGAAATGTGTTATTACGGAGTCTATGTGAACAGAGGCTGGTTTCGTGTAGAAGCAGAAGCTGCTGGTTGGTATAGCAATGTTTAGAGTATGGGAAAGTATGTGCCACCTTCAAATATGGCAGAGTGAACTATGAGTATTACTAGCCAGTTTATCACAACCAGGGTTTGTATAGTGACTTAGCAGAGAGAAAGAGGGAAGGCCTGGAATGAAAAAGTGAATTTTTGTTTGATTCCAGGCAATGGGGACAACTGAAAGTTTATAAGCATTGAAATGTGATAACAGAGGAGTTTTTGGAGATGAGTCATTTGAAGATGTATGTGATAGGTTTGAAGGTGTAAGACAAAAGTCAAAAATTTTAATGACCTTGAAATTATATGTTATTTTTGCATATGTGCTTAAGTACCTTTGAGTGACTCAAATGTGTCTATTTTACCAAGTGATAAAAACCTATTATAGGAGGAACTAGAGAGGCTGTGTGGAAGGGCCTGACTTTTTTTATTTTTCTGCTAGAGGGAGACCAGTAATAATTTAGGTAGATGGCAGAAAAGGAAAGGAAAGGCGTGAGAGATGGCAGATATGCTTACAGATAGAATTTAGTAGAACTGAGTATAGCATAACAAAATGAGTCTGGCCACTAGTACTGAGGTGACAGCTCTAGCTCTTCTGATTGTTAATTATTTAACTTTGCTGAAATTATTTAACTTCTTGGAGCTTCAGTTTACTGATTGTAAAATAAAGGTAAAATATTGCAGTGAGGAGCAAATGATGTTATGAGCTTTAATATTCAAAACAAATATTGGCTGTTACTATAGTGGGAGTCAGTGGGAGAAAACTAAAGAATATAAAGAATATATAAGCAAAAGTAAGGAATTGTGAAAAGAAGGTGGAAAACTGTAGAGAATCTGAATTCTGTTTTGGAGCTTGGAATATACACAAAGTAATTCAGAATTTTAATTATTATCTTCCTTTTATTCAATGCTCTATCTTTCTAATCTCAGCTAGAAGTTATATATATGTATATTTTTTTCAACTAAAAGTTATAGTTTTATGGTTTAAGGCTTAAAAATATAAAATATAAAATAAGATTGATCAAAAAATTGCAATTGAGATTGAAAACTTCATTTGGACTTCTGTACACCATGGACCGAATTTTTTGGAGGGAGAATAATGTTGAATTTATTTGTGGTATGTCACTATTGCTTGGCCTTCTAACTAGATAACTACTTAAAGTCAGTAATTGTCCCTCTTGTGTGTATAGACCAAGTGTCTAACATATTACTTGGCACATCATAGATACTCTAATGATTGTTGCATAATTCAAGTGAGGCTCAGTTGCCAGACAGTGGATATACTTAAGAATGTTGGCTCTTTTTAGAGGCAGGTAGTTATTTTAAACATTGATCAACAGATAACTCCTTCCATATGTCATCTGGGATTTCTTCCCATTATTTATGTAGTATAAGATAAAGAGAGTTGGTTAAAGAGCAGAGGAATATTTATGATATGCACCATTTTCATAGGCTTTGGCTGTAACACAAAATTCTAACGCAAGTAGGGGGAAAACTGTTTTGTAAGTGTATTACATGTCCATCGGACTTGTCTAAAAGTCTTGCTGGATTTCATAGATTTCCTGTTTGAGGTGCCTAAGAAAGCTCAAACTCTCCTCTTTATTGAAGGGTATAGAGCCAGTTACTAGTGGTTAGAATAAGCTCCAATATTTGTTTTTCTAGAGTCAGGGACTTAGGTTTAAAACAATCCTCCTTTAATCATGAGGAAAGATTTTTAAAATGAAAACTATGGTATAGAAGCAAAGTAGTCAGACTCTGTACTTTTAGTTTACTTACTTTTAGATTACTGTACTTTTAGATTTCTTGGGGATTGAAAGATATACTAGTTTAAGGTAAGCCCTATTGGTAGAGGACCTGGATTCATATTTGAAATTAACTGTCCCACTTCCTTTTCCTATTTTTATTCCCTGTGCTTTGTTAACTGGACCTTTACATACAAAAAGTTTTCTCATGCAGTCAGCCTTATTTGGTGTCTACTTCTTGCAGTGGTAAATGGGTCAGTGCCCTTGAACAGCTATTTCTGAACAATACAGTGTAAATTGTTACTACTTTATTGTAAGGAAACAAGAACGTTTTGTTTTACCATCACAAAATAATTACTATGTTTTTAAAAAGATTTTATTTAAAGAGAAACAAAAGCATGTAAAGGGTAAGGATAATACAGAATTCTAAAAAAAAAAGATAATAAGAAATCACTAGTTAATAAATTACATATTATCCTCTGAGAAATTGTTGTTCAAATTACAAAATTAAAGCATACAAAGTAGATAGTCAAACAGTGAGAGTGTGAACAGCTACGCATGCACATGCATGAATCTCTATGGGTATTTCTATCCTTTCTGTATTAGAGGGAAGAACAAAACTTAGCAAGACAAAACAAAACAAATTCCTATAAAAACATGAAACCAAAGAGTCATATAAAACCACAGTACAAGGTGATCTACAATGATTACTGTGTTGCTTCCTATTATCTTCAATAGAATGTCTATATCATCAGGCATAATTGAATATAACAGTATAATTGAGTATAGCAGTAAATAACAATATTAGTAAAATAAAACATTGTAGACAGTATAAAACTTCAAAGGCAGGTAATAATCAAACCATAGTGGATATTCTAGTGGATCTTGTCATCTTAAGTGCAGTTGCCTATACTCTCAGACT
>PVLA01007043.1:90000-112222 GCA_004027455.1 Hydrochoerus hydrochaeris | reverse complement strand
TGTGTGTGTGTGTGTGTGTGTGTGTGTCTGTCTGTCTGAGAAGGTTGACAGGTAGGGCAGGTGCTGAAGGGGCCCAGAGGGCACCCCATCTGAGTGACTACTGTCACTGCCTCACTGGGGACCGAAGCTGCCACTTTCCAAGCAGCCCGGCCCCCACCAGCTGTGTGCTGGGTCCCCTCTCTTTGCTGGCCCCAAACTGCACTTTTTGTGGAAGAAGATTTGAGCTCTGGTTCTCCCTCCGGTGTCAGGGCACACATGGTGAGTGTGTGGAGATTGCCTGTGCCTGCGTGCGCGTGTGCACACACAAGTGTGTGTGGACCTCAGTCTCTGCTCTGCCCTAGGAGCTGGGGCCACCTGGCCAAGATGTTGCCAGGGTACTCCGGGGACCCAGCACCCCCTGGACCTGTCGCTCAGTGTGGCTGCAGCACCCCTCCCCCACAGCCGCGTGACTAGGGGGCGCTCTGAAGGCCGCAGGTCGCAGTGGCGGCGGTAGCACCCCAGGGAGCAGGCATGGCCCTTCCTCTTCCCTGTCCTTTCCTCACACTTTTCCGGCCTCTATCTCCTCCCTCCACCTCCCTGCCACCACCCTCCAGGCCCCCCAGGGCCCATCTGGCCCTTGGCCCAAGCCCCCCTCAAGGCAGCACAGGCCCCAGCCCCGTGCAGGCCTCTGTCCGCGGCCCCTGTCCGTGGCCAGCACCCTGCCCTTCATCTCTGGCCGTCCCAGTCCCCCGAGCCCTTCCTCCCTCCTCCATCACTGCCCCCTCCCGCCTGGCCTCTCCCCGGCCAGGCCAGCATCCTGCCTGGGGAAGGCCCCACGCCCTGCTCGGACAGACAGTGATTAATGATAGCGGAGCAGAGGGGTTAACACACTGCGCTGAAAAGTCTGTTGACTGGCTCCTTGTAACACAATGTGGCCCGCTGCACGCCTCAAGAGAATCCTTTTGTTGTCGGCGCTCATTGTGGCCTCAAAATTCTGCCCACGAAAGTTTGCCAACGCTCCTGCCCAGGAGTTTAATAGTTTCCCTTACTCGCCGGGCTTTGTGCGCGCTGAAAAGCGGCCCGCGCTATTCAAGTGTTGGTGGTCATCTCAATAGATCTCCAAGGGCCCATATGGTGGCCAGTGCCGATGAATCCGCCTGTTTAAATGGGGGAGAAAGTTGGGGTTTTAAAACATTTCAGAGTTCCTGAAAGGGTCCCACTAGATCCGGTCACAATTCCCTGGGCGCTTTGAAGGCGCTGCCCATTGTGTCCTGTTATAAATGATATTCCTGGCCTGGTGGATTCCCACCGGGCCGCCCTGCCCCTCCTCCGCAGCTGGCCGGCACTGTCCCTCAGAGCTGCCCCTCGGGGACTTTAGGACCCAGGATCTAGCCCGCGTGGCCCAGAGTCCTTCCCCTCCGACAGGCAAGGTGGGAGATGGGGACAGCCCGGGCACACATCTCACCCTCTGATGGCAGAGGAAAACAATAAAACTTTCCCCTGTGTAATGATAGAAATTACATTAAAAGTCGTGGAAATGCCCTAATTAAAAATGTACCACTTACCCGAGATGCCAGGGCTTCAGCTGCAGCATCGCCTATTGAGCGAGTTAGTGAACTCTATTTCGTTTTTAAAATTACACGTTAAAAATTTAAAAGAAATCTTACTTTTCTCTGGTGCAACACTTTACAAAGAATGGACAGTCCTTTTATCTAAATATAAAATTCCATTTTCAGCAATTATAGCCTGTTCTTGGTGATGATATAATTACAGCTGTGCTCGCAATAGGTGTCAAGGCGACGCACTCTCATACAATAGTTGAATAAAACTGCAGAACAATGCAAGTACTTCTAAATTCACAACCTTTAAAATGAAATTGACTGTGCAGAATTCAAATAAAAACTAGATAAATATTTTTTTAAAAAGATTACAAGCTTGGTTTGGTTTCTTAATAGCATTTTCTACAAACCTATCAACATCTAATTGATTAGATGGGAATTACTGATTATAGATCAGCTGAAATCCTGCACATCACTCTTGTATTTTCCCAACACAGCCCCAGGTAGAGCCGTGGCGGGGCTGGGTGGGGAAGCATTTGGGAGTCGGGCCGCTTCGACATTAGTGACTGTCCTGTCACCCTTCTTCCTGGACAGCTTGGGAAGAGCAGGGAGGACGGGAGTGGCCGCTGGGTGACTGGCCTCGCCAGGGTCCATCCCGGAAGGACGCTGCCCTCCGGCCACCCTGGGAATGCCAGGCAACACTGCCATGCTCTGTGAGCCCCAGGCCGGATGCAGGTCCCTCCTGGCATCTCACTGTCCCCTTTCTGTCCAGATGGGTGCCAGCAGCAGGAGGGAGCGGGGGAGAACACCAACTCCATCAGCTCCAACGGGGAGGACTCGGACGAGGCCCAGATGAGGCTGCAGCTGAAGCGAAAGCTGCAGCGGAACAGGACCTCCTTCACCCAGGAGCAGATCGAGGCCCTGGAGAAAGGTGACAGTGGCGGGGGGCGGGGGCGGTGCTGCCCCGGGCAGGCTGGAGCAGCCAGGGCGCCTCTGTGCCGAGGGCTGGGCCCCAGTGCTTTCCTTTTTGTCTTTTTGTTTCCTCTGGGCATCTTTTCGGGGTGTGTCTTCTGTCATCTTTTCACGCCCCACTAAATCAAAGGCGACATGTGTGATTTGAAAAGGGGAAGTGGTGGTCTGGCTGTTTCAGGCACAGGGCGTCCCTGGTGTGGGTGGCCGGTGCTGGCAGATCCCCGGGGTGACCCTGGGGTGATGGTGGCCAGGTCCAGGCTGGGCCTGCACCTTCACAGGCTTCAGACCCCGCATGGTGCTGCCTTCTTCTCGCAGAGTTTGAGAGAACCCACTACCCGGACGTGTTCGCCCGGGAGAGACTAGCTGCCAAGATCGACCTGCCCGAGGCCAGGATACAGGTCAGCGTGCTGGGCAGCGCAGGGGGTCCCCACGGCGGCCCGGCGGGCGGGCGGGCGGGGCTGAGCCGCGTCCTCTCCTCTCCAGGTCTGGTTTTCCAACAGAAGGGCCAAGTGGAGGAGGGAGGAGAAGCTGCGGAACCAGCGGAGGCAGGCCAGCAACACCCCCAGCCACATCCCCATCAGCAGCAGCTTCAGCACCAGCGTGTACCAGCCCATCCCGCAGCCCACCACCCCTGGTATCCGGCGCCTGCGCCCCGCGCCCTGCCCCCGCGCCCCAGCACCCCTGGCCCGGCCCGCTGCTCACTGGCTCCCATGTCTCCCCACAGTGTCCTCCTTCACGTCTGGCTCCATGCTGGGCCGGACAGACACGGCCCTCACCAACACGTACAGCGCGCTGCCCCCCATGCCCAGCTTTACCATGGCCAACAACCTGCCTATGCAGGTAAGCAGAGGCGGGAGGGCTTCTCTCCATGGTAGTCAGCTTGACCTGTCCCTCGGGCCCCTAACAAAGAGGAAAGGAAACACTGGCAACCGCCGTGGCCTGGCCCTGAGTGAGGAGGCTCCTGGGCGGCTTGGTGCTGTTCCCTCAGGAGGAGCGGCCACTCCTAGCCATGCCAGCATCTCCTGCCCCAGCACGCTGGTCCCTAGGCCGGCGTGTGGGAGTGGGCGGCAGGTGAAGCAGAGGCGCTTGCTGGGCGGAGCCTCCGTGTGGAAAAGAAAACCCTGCTTGGTCAGGGGCGGCCGTCATGTGGCCGTGACGGTGGCCGTCCTGCTCTCCATGTGGGGCAGCGAGAGGCGGCCGGTGTAGACCGGGGATGCTGTTGCCTGCTCGTGTGTTCCCCACCAGACTCTGTTTGCTGAATTTCAGATCCAGCAGCCACAAAGCGAGTGTCCCAGGGCCTCGGGCCCATCCAGAAGGGTGGGATAAGCAGCTTCCGCGCAGCCCTATGGGGCTCGGACAGGCCCGGCCGCCTCTCGGCTTGACCCTAGGCGTCCTCTGCTCATGTGGGTCATGTGGGTTGTGTGTCTGGCATTTGAGAAAACAGTGGGGCAAGGCAGCTGGTGACCACAACAGAGCCGGGCTTTGGAGTGGGGCTGGTTGTCTGTCAGTCGGCCCATCCTGATGACCAGCAGCTCTGGCTGCTTCGCACAAGGCAGGCGGGTCCCGCTGCCTGAGTCCCTTGGGCAGGTCACCCCAAGACTGGTGCTGCCTGATGTTCCTATGCACATATCCCTAGGCTGCTGCCCGGAGGGTCGCGGGGGCTCCCCAGCTTCTCAGGGCAGAGGAATTGCTGTCATCCAGCACCACTGCGCTGAGCTTGTGGGGTGCGGGGTGAGCACAGCTTTGTAGAGGAACCCCGCGCGGGCCAGGCCAGGCCAGTCAGGAAAGGTATTTCTACTCCCTACCGCTCTGGCCACGGTCACCTGAGGTCATCACAGGTCCTTGTGCTCAAGGGGACGGTTCTCCAGGCCCCCAGAGCCTCACACACTCTGCCCCATAGCTTGGGATTCCCAAGACCAGGTCTGCAAGGATGGGGGCTGTGGGGACTGGGCCTTCCACGCCACAGGCTCTGAGGCCCTGTTCCTTCATGAACAGCACAGCCATGCTAGCCATCGTCTGAAGGCACAGCACTGTCCAAGTGTGTTTTGGTTTGGTTTGGTTTTTATTTGAGGCAAGGTCTCACTAGATACCCCAGGCTGTGCTTGAACTCATGGTAGTCCTCCTGCCTCAGCCTCCCAAATGCTGGGATGACAGGCGTGCGCCATCATGCCCAGCTGTGGCCCGCACAGCTCAGGCTGAGGGCCAGGGGTGGCTTGCGCATGCTCTGTCCGAGGTGACCCAGGTCCCCCTCTCTCCTGCAGCCCCCCGTCCCCAGCCAGACCTCCTCGTACTCCTGCATGCTGCCCAGCAGCCCGTCGGTGAATGGGCGGAGCTACGATGCCTACACGCCCCCGCACATGCAGACTCACATGAACAGCCAGCCCATGGGCGCCTCGGGCGCCACGTCCACAGGTGAGCCTTGGGGCGCCCCAGGCTGCAGGCACGCAGCTGACCCTTACGCCAGCCCACCTCAGAGCCGACTCAGAGCCTCGGGTGAGGGTGTGTCGGACTCTGCAGCTCGTCTCTGGGCAAAACTGACTGAAGGGGGACACTGAGTCACACGCGTTGGTAATCTGAGCCTGCGTGCACTGAAAGGTGTTTCTCCTTAATGTGGTGAAGGGAGCTGACGGCTTCTCTGTCAGGCTCCGGCGTCCCCCGTGCAACCCGGCAGCTCCACACTCCGTCTTCTGTGGACGGCCTGATGCGTGCCCTCCTGGAAGCTGTCCTTTTCCTGTGGGCTGGAGGCCTGGGACCCAGCGGTCTGTCTGCACCACGTTGTCTTGTTTCTGGCAGTGCCGTTGTCTGACAGATACTGCAGTATTTTATGATTTTATTTTTACTTTTTTGGGATGGAGTCTTGCTATGTAGACCAGGCTGGCCTCTAGCTCACTGTGGATCCTCCTGCTTCAGCCTCCCAAGTTCTGGGATGACAGGCGTGTGCTGCCACACCCAGCTTGGAAGAGTTGTGGTATCTTTAGCAATACAGTAAACAATGTTAGGAAGTACTGGGGAGTTCCTGAAGCCCACATGTTCATTCTCCATGGCCATCCCTTGAAGATGATCTCTTTCTTCCGTCTCGTCTCTCCAGGTCTCATTTCTCCTGGCGTGTCGGTTCCCGTCCAGGTTCCTGGAAGTGAACCTGATATGTCTCAGTACTGGCCAAGATTACAGTAAAGAACGAAAAGGAAATTGTGGTTCTCAGTCAGTGACTTTCGTGGCCACACGGGGCGCTCGGGAAGGTAAAAGCAGGACTGAAAGGCGCTGAAGCTTCCCGCGGGCCTGGGGCGGCCTGGGCTGCGCACGAGGCACTATCTCAGTTGGAACAAATCTTCATTTTGGTATCCAAACCTGTATTCATTTTGGTGTATTATTTGTAAATGGGCATTTGTATGTTATAACGAAAAACAGCAGAACAATGTAGACTGGGAGGAGGTCTGACCCAGGTTGGTCATGAGGTGGTTTGAAGAAAAAAAAAAAAGAAAAAAAAAGGAAACCACGATCAACAAGATTTGCCACGAACTTAAGAGTTTTATTCAGATATATCGAGTCCTTCTACCCATCTGTTCATAGGCTGTGGGGTGAGGCTCCACGTTTGTATCATCCCTTTGCATATAAATCAACCTGGAATGACATGCACTAGATTTATGTAAGAAATATGTTGGTTTTCCAAAGGTTGTTAACAGATGAAGTTTATGTGCAAACAAAAAAAGGCTAAGCTATAAATTCAAGGAAGAAAAAGTTGATAGCTAAAAGGTAGAGTGTGTCTTCGATATAATCCAATTGTTTCATGTCAAAATGTAAGTATTTGTCTTCCCTAGAAATCCTCAGAATGATTTCTATAATAAAGTTAATTTCATTTATATTTGACAAGAATACTCTATAGATGTTTTATACACATTTTCATGCAATCATACATTTCTTTTTTTGGCCAGCGAAAGTTAATTGTTCTTAGATATAGTTGTATTACTGTTCACAGTCCAATCATTTTGTGCATCTAGAATTCATTCTTAATCAATTAAAAGTGCTTGCAAGAGTTTTAAACTTAAGTGTTTTGAAGTTGTTCACAACTACATATCAGAATTAACCATTGTTGATTGTAAAAACCATGCCAAAGCCTTTGTATTTCCTTTATTATACCATTTTCTTTTTAACCTTATAGTGTGGTGTTACAAATTTTGTTTCCATGTTAGATCACATTCCTTAAAGCAGCAATTCTCCCCCACAGCACGAACTGGAAAAACTTCCCCTTGAAGTTATGTGGCCCTGCGCCTACCCACACCCGACACGGCCCACATTCAAATGGACAGGCTTCGGGGTCCCCGGCTGCCCCTCGCTTCCGGCCGATTGCCTGAGACCCCCGTGTCATCAGGACCCCTGCCCGTGTCCCGCAGCGAGACTCCAACGGGGACACAGTGACCGCGAGGGCCGCCATCCCCACCGGGCCCTGCAGCCACAGCTGCGCCAAACTAGCCCCGCTGGCGAGCCGCGCTGGCCCCGAGGGTGGACGCTGCATGTGGAGGCATCACGAGCGGGGTGCAGCGGCAGGCGGCGCTGGGCTGCTGGAGAGAAGGCCCGGTCCCCGCAGGGCAGAGCAGAGCCGCGCACGGGGCCACGCGGGCCTTGGCCGGGCCACCACTGCCGCCCAAGCTGCAAACCAGGCCCGACCGAGGCGTCTCCTTCCGCGGATCCGTGGGAGAGGCCGGGCCACGGCACGCCAGGCCTCGGAAGAGACGCGCTGCTCCCAGCCGCTGCCCGCGCCGCTCTTTTCTCAATCCCTGAAGGCAGATGAAAAATGCAGCAATCAGCCGGAGGACTGGAACCTGCCCTAGCCTGGCACCTGCCGCCCTCCAGGTCAGGGGAGGCCGTAGGCGGCTCGCTGGGGCGCAGGTCCCCGGCCTGCCGCGTGCTGAGGCTTCCGACCTGCTAGTGCACAGAGGTGGCTCAGTGTATGTGCGTGTGTGTGTGCACTGGCCCGTGTAGATGGTTCTCCTGATGCCCGGTAGCCTCCGCTCCCCGAGGGCAGTGCCCAGGAGACCACTGGGGTCATGGGAGTGACCAGCCTCTCCTGGGCAAGGAGGGACAGCCTCCAGGCGGCTGAGTGGGCCAGAGTCCCGCTGCAGCGCTGTGTACAAGGCCGGGCCTGGTGGGCAGTGGCCGTGTGCGTGCCCGGGCACACATGCAGGTGCAGCTGAGAGTGGCCCCCGTCCACAGTCCTGGCCGAGCAGGGTGGGGACCTACTCCCTGCAGCTACCCCCCTCTGAGTCATCCAGGACCCCGGGGACAGCACACTGACAGTTGGGTGGCCATGCCTGACAGCTGGCCTTGCCCACTGATGTGATAACTTATTTTTGTTGATTTATTTGCTGACAGGTGCATTGCTGTATCTCCCAGGGGACACCTGCTGGGGCATTTGGACCCTGGTCTCCAGGGTGAAGGGCTCAGGAGGAACCCTGGACTGGCAGCCCCAGTTGTCCCCAGACCCGACTGGGAGGTCAGGTGGACGCAGTGAGAGCTGCGTGGCTCTAGGAGGAGCGCTTTATCGGGGAAGCCTCAGGCTTGTTTATCTAGGGTGGAAGGCACCTGGGCACCCACTCCTGAGATGGTGCTGGCAGAGAACGCGGGCTGGCCCTGAGCGAGCCGTCCTACAGGGCGTCTAGCACCTGTGCGTTCCTTTGTGCTGTGGATCTTAGGTTGACAAAGACAAAAAGCCAATGAGAAGCTGGTTTTGCCCCTGCATTTGCCTCGAGAGGGCCACACGCGCTCTCATTTCTTGTGAATCCACCTTTTTCTTTCTTGCCTCATTCCCTAATGGGCAGTCTGCTCAGTGTCAGCTCCCAGTGCAGCGACTTGAGTCGGTGTGGCTCTATCTTGGAGCTGCCGGGAGGGGCCCTCTGGGAACTCGGTATCTCAGAGTGACCAAGGCCACCGCCTTCGTGCGCACACACGTGTGTCTTGGTCTTGAAAGTCAGAGGGTAGACCCGGAACTGGCTGAACAAAGTCTTTCCAGTGAAGCGTCTTTAGGTCATCTTGGGTTAGTGTTTGGAGGTCCTGCAGTTGGAGAGAAAGAATAAATGGAAGAGAGCAAGAGAAGAGTGGCATTGGCTGGTGGTGACTAAAAACAAACTCAGACGGGCTCTCTCTGCCCAGTACCTGAGCAGATGGCAGCGTCAAAATATTGACCTCGTGCTAAAGGCAGGCAGATCTAGTACAAGAAAGGAACCACACACAGGGCCCTGAGCTCAGCGACTGGAAACATTTCAAAGCGAGGAGGACATTTCAAGGCCTTAAATTGTGACTGTTCTTAACTGTTTATCTCTGTGAGTCAAACTGGAGACTGAAAAGTCTGTTAGCAGAATGTGTATTTCGCAGTACCTCAGAAGAGTAAGCATGCATACACTGGCACTTTGGAAGACCATTTTTTGGAGCAAGTTCCAGGAATAAGGGAAACACGCTTTTAGAGCTGGTTTTTATCAGAGGAAAGCCAAGATATGCGCACTGTCTAGCAGGACTGGCTTCCTTGTATACAGCGTCCAGTGAGTCAGAAAAATCGAGGCTGATGCTCTGAGAGCCCAGCATCCTTTATCGTTCAACACGCACTTCGCTGAGTCTGGCGAGTTTCGTTCATCTCTCCGATAGAGCTCCGAGCAGGCACACTGGGTTTTCATAGTGTTTTTCTATTTGTGTAGCATATATTAATTTGTAATTGGCCGTTAATTTTATAGATTTGGTATGGGGAAGTAAATCCATGACCTATTAAGTATTGTGACAAGCGATTTACATATCTGATGACCTCCCACTTCCTTCTCAGAGTCAGAGGCTGTGTAATTGTTCTGTTGTGTGTTTGTATAAAACGAACCACAACACGGTAAGGAAAAGGTTAGCATTATTAAAATAATAACTCGACTGAAGTATTCATTTGGATTTGTTCAGATGGCTGCTAATGCTTTCCAAGGCCAGAGCAGAGCTTCTGCGCAGTCTGCACGGCACTGGTTATTATCCAGGGACCAAACTGACGCCTGAAGTCACTTTAAGTCTTAAAAGCACTTTTGCTTCATAGAAAAGCCCTTTAATTTTAACTGACAGATCAATCCTGGAACTTTATTTTGAAAAGAAAATGGAAAAGAATTTGTGTCTTTAGAATTAAAAGAGATGAAAAAAATAAACCAGACATTCTAAAAAAAAAAAAAAAAGAAGAAGAAACCTGATTTTTTAGTACTAATGAAATGGTGACAAAATAGTTGTCTTTTTGATTTTGATCACAAAAAATAAACTGGTGGTGACAGGGTGTGATGGAGAGATTTGACACCCTGGCAAATCGCTGTCATCGATTCAATTATTCCGATTCCGAATGAAAGCTGTATACAGCGTGTGTTTATGCTACAGTGAGCTTTTTTTTTTGAGTGACTGGCATTCATCATACTGGCGAGACAGTTTTAAAAACCTAGTCTTTGTTTTCTACAATGTTGTCAAGAGCAAATACAGTGTAATTTGTGGTATATTAAAAGCAAACTGCTTAAAAATGCTAGTTATAACTGCTTCAAAATACTCAAATACATTTGAAAATGCATTTTGGAAATTCAGTTTCTCCCAATGGAGGTTAAATAGGTTTTTAAAAATTGAGATGCTTGCCTGAAATATGCAAGTTACTTTTTCACTTTCACTTTCTGTCCATTATTCGTCAGAGGCTCTGAGAAAATGGAACTATGATTTCAAAGCCCCCCGTTTGGTATGAAAGCTGGCCCCGTGGGTTCATATGCTCGGAAATTTACATACTCACCAACGCTGCCATCAACAAAGGCCCTCTGCCGTGAAGCGGAGGTCCGAGGTGGTTCCCTTTCTCCGCCATGACTTGGACCTGCACTCTGCAAACCCCTCTCCAGCTCTGCCCCGGATGCTGCCCCTGCTGTCTGGCACGAATGTGGCTGTCAGTTTGAATTTCGGTCCCGAATGACGTCTGGCGACAGTTTCCTAGTGCTGACTTCAGTGTGCGGACTGCGGGCTGGAAGCGCACCCTTTTCCCTGCTCTCAACGCTCCAGCGCTTTCTCTTTATTACCTGCTCTGGCTGACTAATGCAGTCCCAATCCCAAATATTACTTTGTCTGCATCATTTTAATAACAGGATGCATAAATGCACATGCATTCCATAGATCGGCAACAGCATTTTCTTAAAATCCCCCAGCATTTCTAGTGACAGTGACTGTTTCAGAAAGAAAGAACACGCTTTCACATGCGACTTGCATCTCGTGATGCTGCCACATAGCACACGGGCAGCAATGACCACCGTGAGGCAGCTTGATTTTTTAATCCTTTCTTTGCATTTATTGAAAAATAAATCACCTACTTTCTTTAAACACAGTGAGCGCCAAATTCCAAAACAAGTGTCCCTGCTGTCCTGTTTCTGTGCGGAAAGTTGGTGGATAAAGCGGGGCTTGGAGGGAAGCCCCCAGTGCTGTCCAGACAGGGACAGGGCAGAGGGTGGTGCTAGGAGCAGAGTTTACAGGGCACAACAGGCTCAGGGCTCATTGTGGCGGCGGGGTCCCTAGAAGTCCAGGTGCTTCTCGCCCCTGGCCAGCCCGCCACAGCCTGGGCCCGGCCGCTGGGTGGCTCTGGCTGTGTCCGGTGTGCTCCATCGGCTCGCGGCGTCTGACAGGTCCGGGGGCAGGTGCAGGCGCTGTGCGGGGGGTTTCGGGGAGGAGAGAAAAGGGCAGAGTTAACGCTGCTCTCGCCAGCGGACTTCAGGAGACAACACCGTGCTCTGCAAGCTGGCGGTTAGCCTCGCCTATCGGGACACCACGCTCCGCAAGCTGGCGGTTAGCCTCGCCTATCGGGTCCCTGCTACGGAGAAGGCCTCGGGCTGGCTGGCGCCTGAGACAACCACACCCTGTTCTGAGGAGACCTTCAAATTACAGACAGGGCAGAGGCTGCGTCCAGGGGCTGCTGGGACGCCGCAGAGGCCAAACCTGACACGCTGACACGTTTTTATTTAGGCAAGATGAGAACATGTGAACCTACAGACTGAAAAACCCATGAGGGAAGCAGTCTGCCCCTGCCCGGGGCCCAAAGTGCTTTTTGAATCCAATTCAGCATTATGGATCTGCACAAATGCTTACTCCCCTCCCTCGGTCAGTTGACCTGGTGATTCTATTTCGAGGCTACACTTTTTCTAGGCACTTACAGTCTTCACAGAAATGTCAACGTGGTGAAACAGCACAGCTGCCCCACGCTGTCGTGGTCTCGCGGCTCGGGTGGGCCAGCTGAGAGCCCCGCCACAGGTCTCGCGCGGGGAGCTTCGCGCGGGGAACACACTGCTGTGCGTGACGCTGGCTCACACCGTCCTCTCTCGTGTGGCCCTGAGGCCCCGCCCTGCTGACCCTCCCAGGCCCCGGCTAACGGGGGCAGACCCACTGACCACAACTGTACAAAGCACTGTAATGAGCAGGGATTAGTCATATTTCATAATAACTTTCTGCTTTTGCCAACAGTACCAGATCCCTTTAATTACCAGCACTCCAAGTTCACAACTGGCTTTATAAAAATCTAAACTGAAAGGAAACAGTGATTGGCTTTCTGTATCGGTGAATTTCGCATTTGCCCACTCAGCCATCCCTGGGCTGAAAATATCTGGGAAGAGCCGTGTCCGCCCCAAGTGTGTCCAGACCCCGCCCTGTCCTCACCCTAGCCGGTGTGGCACACACCCGTCCACACACCCTCTGCCATGAAGCAGGTGTGCAGATGCGGCCTGAGTGTGTGGGAGGCATGCAGGTGATGCACTGAGCCCGCCCCACTTCAGGGGTGGTTTTGGGTGTGCCTAGGTTTGGGGGTCCCCAGGGCCCCAGTGCCCCCACCCCACGGTCACCAGGAGTGTGCACAGCTGCTCAGTGAAGCACTTTGGCTCGGGGATGGAGGGGACCCAGCTGGGGTGCTCCAGCTCTCTGGGCGCTGACCCTAGATGCCCAGCTGAGACCCTTCCCTCAGAAACCCCTTCAACATGCCAAAGGGAGGAAAACAGAAAAAGGCTACAGCCACTTGTTTTTGTGTGTGTCAAAATATTGTGGTCCACAAACATATGTTCCAGCCAGTGCCTTTTCTGATGAAAGGCTTATTTATTGTCATGTAAACACAAGCTGTGTGCAAATGATCAAAATATTTTAATGCATTTAAAATACTTTATGAAAATCTCCCGATTTCAGTTTGCCCAGACTTATCTTTTCATACACACACATTTAGGAGAACAGGGGCTGGCACAGAGGCACAGCAAGTGTGACAGGAGGGCCAGCAGGTCAGGCGAAACTGTGACATGTGTTCCGGGATGTCCCTGCAACCCTCTCCCTCCAAGCATCTCCAAGCCTGCTTGGTGAATGCTAAAAATATCTCTGTGCTAAATAATTCTTCCCTTTCTTTATCCTCTGGTTTGTCCCAGAAAGGATGTCAGGCAGAAGGGAGGGCGAGGTGGTGCAGGACTCGGGAAGGAGGCGTGGAGGTGCTGGGATGCGGCCTCTTGCCCTGGCCACGTGGGGAAGCAGACCCTGTGTCGTGTCTGAGTTTCCACGTTGAAGACCTTGTCACCCACGTTACGAGCACAGGGCACGTGCCTGGGCACATGTCTGACTGGAAGATGACCCGCAGCATGGAGAAGGTCGCTGCAGAGGCACCCATGCCCCGCGTGTCCTTCCGGTCAGACCCTCCCATGTGAGGTTGGGTGGCCGTGGGCTGTTTAGGAAGGGGGGTCACACACTCTGACACTGTGGGAGGCACTGTGAAGCGAGGGCCCTTCACACACCTGGTGTCCTTAGGACCAGGTGGGACAGCACACAGAGTGGACTCTCAGGTGACCTGCAGGAGAGGCAGGGACACGGGGTTGCTGGGGAGGGCAGCAGGAGATCACTCTACTGCGGGGTGAGGGGGAGCAGAGCCCTGGCACAGACGGACTCGCTCACCAGCAGAAGCAGCGACCTGGGTGTGATGCTCTCTTACCCCGGCAGGGTGCAGGGCGGCTGATTACCCAGGGGGCGACTCCCCGGGCTGTGATGGGAGCTGGCTGGCCTAGGTAGCTGGGTGTGCCGTGGGACATGAGGCTGGGAGGACAGTCAGTACCGCTTGTGTGCCTTGTGGGTGTAAGAGTTTGGGGGACAGAGGGACAGCACTGCCAGTGGCACCTTGGAGCCTGGCGTGCTTGTGTGGTGCCGCCTGCCTCTGCCGGTGCTGGACACGACGCTGCTTAGGGGACCCTGACCTGGAGGGGTTGCCCAAGGGGCAGTGGCCAGGAAGATCAGAGCAAGGGTTCGGGCCGCCAGGAGTATGGGGCTCCCCTCGGGCTCCAGGCCCTCGTCCTGACACGTGCATGTTCAGAAGCTTCCGCGGCCCAGATCTGTCATCTGAGAAACGCGCTCTGTGACCTCCTTTGGACGACAGCTCAGGCTGCGGGGGACGGCGGCTGAAGACAGCCAGGCTGAGCTGGGTGAGGGTCTGAAGAAAAACCAGACAACGTGCACTAAACGCGCCAGGGCTCCGTGCGATGCTATTTTTCAGCTCAGCCTAATGCTGGGCGCTTCTCCTTCCCAGTCCACACTGAGCCCGAGACCAGGGCCCAGGGCGAGTACACATCTCTCTCGCTCTGGAGGAAGCAGCTGTGTGGGTCCTGCAGGAGACGCTCATCACCACTGCTGCTTCTGTGCCAGGGACGGGTGGGCAGCTCCAAAGTTTCCAGCTCGGGCCTGGTGATGGGGTGACCCCTGCAGAGGGATGGGTGGGTGCCTCGGAGCCCAGGGCCAGGCTGAGGTCCTCCTGGGCCGCCCCGCCCACAACTCCTCCTGAGCCTGCCGCAAGACCGCGCCCGAGGCAGCTGCATGTCCAGTCCGGAGAGCCTGCCTAACCCAGAACCAGCAGGACAAGGCACAAGGCAATGAGTGAAGGTGACACCAGGCTCAAGAGGGACAGTGGGCAAACGCCGGGGGAAGAAGGGCTGGTCCCTCCCAGGTGCCACGGCAGGGCTGGGACCGGCTGCTTTCGAGAGTGGGTGACAGTGCCCTGTGAGCCTCGGCGACGACAGAGAGGTGTCCGTCCCTTCTGACACTATCTGGCCCCCGAGAGTCATGCATGGTTCACTCTGCTCAGCATCACACAGATGGGCATCAGGGATTCTCCCTTTCCTAAGAGCGCACCCCACTGATGCCAGTGATGACCTGAGCGCCCTGTGCTGGGGCCACTTCCCAGGCTCTACCAGCACAGCCCCCACTGAGGGGCCTGCGCCTCCTGTGAGCCACGGTGGGGAGGGGACACAGAGACAAGCGTTGACCAGCTCAGGGATGGAGCCACAGGTCTGAGAGTGCTGGCACCAGAACGCTGTGCGTGGGTCCAGGCTGCCTGGCCTGGGGCAGCCTCAGCACGCAGCTGCACCTCGAGGCATCTGGGACCCCTTCCTGCTAACATCTGGAAGAGTCCCGGGCCCCTGCCCGCCTGACCCAGCCTCTTCAGTCAGCTGTCCCTGCTGGTCAGGGAGCTGCAGGGTAGAGCGAGGTGTGCAGGCCTCTATCTGTTTTTCTAAAGGTAGTAATGGGATTAAGCCTGGGGCTCTCCAGCACTCAACTGTATCCTCAGCCCTTCTAACTTTTATATTAAGACAGGATCTTGCTAAACTGCACAGGCAGAACTTGCATTTGTGATCCTCCTGCCTCAGCCTCCCTCATGGTGAGATCACAGATGCGTGGCACCGAGTCTGGCTCTGTGCCCCTTTCTGCCTGACCGCACCCTGGGTACTCAGGACCTCACAGTTGGAGGGCTGCAGCTCTTCTCCGAGGGGGACGACTGTAGTCACTGGCCAGGCATGGCTGTCGGCAGGGCTGTGGACAGTGGCTGTGCAGCTGGGTGTACACAGCGGTGAGCAGTGGTCCTCTTGGTGGGGGCGGGGTGCTGAAGGCCAAGTGATCCTAGGTCTCCAGACTCTAGAGTAGAACTTGGACTTGAAGTTTAAACTGGGCTCCCTAGGAAGGCGTACTAGTGAGGAAGAACAGCTTGCTGGCTTCATAACTTGAATAGCTGGGTGTAACTCTGTGGTGCTTCCTTTTCTTTCTTGCGGCTCTGCAAATGTTAGGGTAAATCTGAGTGTGCCTGTTCCACACCCTGAATGTGGGTGTGAGGGGTGGTGCTGCAGCAGCCATCCAGGACCATGTGAAGGGGCAGAGCAAAACCACAGAATGAGTCTAGGATCTGCCGATCCATTTGGCCACCAGGAGGGACATGGCCACCCACCTGGGTCCCCCTGTGGAAGACCCAAAAAGTGCTACATGAGTCACCACAGTAGCTTTGGGTCTGTCCCAACAGCCTGACTTATACCTTGTTTGTACAGAAGCTGGTAATAGACACGCCTGTCTGCACACAGGAAGAGGGCCGGCCAGCAGTGACCTGAGAAGGCGCCGGTGCCATCCCAGTACCTTTGTGCTCACTGTGATCTGATCCAGGCCGACCAGAGGCCGGGTGCTCCAGGCTGTGGGCTGGACATACTGGAGCAAGTGCCTGCTCCATGCCTGGCAGTGGCCTTTGCCGAGGTCTGGAGCAGCCCTGGCTGGAGCCCAGCGTCCACGCAGCCCCCAGGAGGCAGTGGGGCGGCACGGCGGGCCCATGACTCCAGAGGCAGCCCCAGCTTCCTGAGCTGGGGTGGCAGTGCCCCTGGGTTACTCTAACAGCTGCAGCTTAAGTCAGTGATCTTCATTCCACAGGGTGGGTGCCTCGTTTCCTGCGGCCAATCCTTGAGGGGCACCGGGACAAGCTCTCATCTCGGGCTGTGACTGTCACAAGCAGCATGGAAGGGAAGGAAAGGAACCCAGGACCTCTGACAGCAAGGAGCAACTGGGAGGTTGGAGAAGCTGCAGCCGGTGCACACGCCGGGGTCACGCAGCCCCTAGAGCACTTGTTGGTCCCCGTGGTAGCCAGGGGTTGTGCAGAGAACAATTATGTATAGGACGCAGAATTTATAATATTATTTTATGATGGTCACCCAGAGTTAAACACAAGAAAGTGCAGGACATCTATCCACAACACTAAACACAGAATATTCAGCCAAGGGCCTGGATCCCACAGCAATGTCCTGCCTGAGTCCATATGAAGACTCAGAGCTTATGACAGTGCTTCCCATGAGCCCATGACATGGACTCAGCCAGTCTGTTGTACAGATCTGCACTGGGAAGGCCCAAAGGTCAGCAGTGGAAGCTAGAAAGTCTATAACAGCAGGGTGAAGGAGCCATCAGTAGGTTGAGCCTTCTACACTGAAGCCAAGAAGTCACACTCATAACAAAGACCCAGGCTGCCCTGAAAAGCACAATAGCCATCCTCAGTGACACAGAGGTCCCCAGCTCCTCCAATGATAAGAACAGTCAAGTACATGCCAGAAAGCCAGTGTGACGAGTTCCTCCTGGAGATCAAACGGCATATGCCTTCCCCTCCGGAGCCAGGAAGCGACATTCCATGTAAGGACCGGAGCTCCCCCAAAGTGAGCCACAGCCACTCTCACCAAGAAGGTCCCAAGCTCCTCCCATGACAATGGTCGAACTCATAGTGGGGAAGCCAGACATGACGAGCTCCTCCAGGAGAACCAATGGCTCAAACAGCAACACTTAGAGAAACCCACAACACCTCGCTCTTCCTCTCCACGTCTCCTTTTATGCTGGCAACTTTCCTCAGGTGGAGCATCTTCGCGCAGCACCACGCTGAGTTAATCCAGCTGGTGTTAAGCTGACCACCAGTTTTTAATCTGTAACAGTTCCCCAACCTCGAAACCCGTGCCACCCTCCACATCGTGTCCTGCGGTGGCAGCGATCATAGGGCCTGGACAAGGAGCTTGCGAGAGCTGACCAAGGAGGAAGCGCAGGGAAGCTTCAAAGGAGCAGGCTGCCAGCCAGGGCAGGGGTGGTGCGCATGGACACTCGCCCCACACCCTCACGAGCAGTGGCAGAGAGCAACAGTCTAGTCGCCTCCCTGGAGTGCAAGCACCAGGAAGACGTTGGTGCTTCCCTCTGCCCTGCACCGTGCGGCCGGTGGGAAACGAGCAAAGAGCAGGGAGACCCGACGACACTGGCCAGGTCGCATGCCCAGACCTTGGCAGCCCATCCCCCGCCTGTGCTCTGTCTCTCCTGCTGCACCTGAAGTCTCCAGCCTGGACCTAGGAAGACACAGGACTGCGGCACCTGCAGTGATGTTCACTGGGCTCAGCCCGAGGGGAGCCGATGACACCGGGATGGCGAGCGCCAGCAGAGGGCACCACGCGGTGGGGCAGGAAAGCCGGGCTGTGCGGTGGCTTGGCCCGAGAGCTGCGCATTGCGAGGGTGTGGGTGAGGGACCCGCATAGCCCGAAAGAAAGGGGCCCAGGCTGTGCGAACAGAGGGAAAAGTCTTGCATCAGGAATAAGCTTCAGGGCCTCCCAGGATCAGGGCTCAGAGCATGGCCCGGTCGCCCTGGGGAGTCTGTCACCGCCTGCCACCGTGGGGTTAGTGCACAAGAGAGGCAGCGAGGAAGAGAATTTAACAGGGGAAATGCGGCTGTGGTGCTCCTGCTTCCTTCCGGCTCTGGAGACCGGGTAGCCCAATGTCCCCCACCCGCCCCTCTGGCGGGGAGTGGTGACTCTCTGGGCCCCATCCTGCGATGGGGGACTGCAGGGAGGCCAGGGTGGCAGTCTTGGAAGAGGCTCAGCGGGAGCCTCGGGGACGCTGCAGGCTTGGGCTTGGACCTTGACTGAGCTCTGTCTGAACGCAGAATCCCTACCTGAGGATGCGGGGCTCCTGCCTGGTGCCTTCTCCACCCGCACGTGTGCAGAGGACACAGGTCCCTGCAGAGCTTTCCTTCTCGGCCTTTTCTTCCCTCACACACTGAAGGTAGTATCTTTTTCTTTTGGTTTCCCTTTGTTCTTTGGTTCATTTTATTCCCATTACTGTTTCAACATGACTGGGACTGGAAAACATTTAGGTCACACCTGGAATAACGCAACTGTGATGGGGACTCTGCCACCTCAGCCTCTGCCGGGGGACAAAGGAATGTGTGGGTGAAGTCAGGCCCAGCCTCCCTGTCCCTGGGAGCCTCCGCTTTTGCACCCTGACCTGAAGGAGGCTTCGCAGAGCTGCCCAGCGCCAGCCTGACTCCCATGCGGCCTGGGGCTCCAGTCCTGCGGGGGCACGGTTTGGACGCTTGAGATCTAGGGCCTGGGGCCGCCTCCCAGCAGAAGGAGGGGGACGGGGTCCTTCCCGGGAGAGACCATCGAGGCGTCTGGATCTCCAGGCGCTGTGCGGGAAAGGCTGCTCCTCCCTGACCTCCGGACAGTGTCATGTTCGCTTGGGTCCCAGCCCCAGTGCCTCGAGAACACGAGATGGTTCTGGAGCATGCAGCGTTCACACGTCCGCGGAGCCTGTGCAGTGTTCTCTGAGGAGTGAGGCTGAGGTGTGGCTGCGAGAGGCCTCCCTCCGGTCCTTTCCTTTCTCTCAAAGTGCGATGGAAACAGCACTGGTGCTGGGAAAGCGAACAACCTCCACCTGCGCACACTGGACTCGAACTCAGGTTTGCACCTAACTCTCACTGGGCGCTTCCTCTGGGGTCACCCATTGGCAGCTAAATCCCAGTGACTCGAGTGTCGCAGACCCACCTGCAGCTGTGCCGCCGGCCAAGGTGCAGGAGGCTCACAGACACGTGAATGCTAAACCATGCTGTCCGAAGGTGCGCCTCCAGGGGTGATGGTCACAGTGTCACACGCTGCGCATGCGGGGACAGGGCTGCCAGGTCACAGGTGCAGCCCATGTGTCCCTCTGCTGAAAACCGCCTCACACACTGTGGAACCCGGACACCAGCCGTGGAGGCTGGAGGAGCAGCCTCATCTAGCAGCTCCTCTGTGCTTTCTCTGAGACCCCACCCAGCAGGGCCCGCTGGTTCCTGGGCACGAAGAAGGGATTTCTAATGCGGCCGAGTGTAGGTGCTTACAAGGGGGGATTGTTGCTTTTTATTAGGCGCTGCCTTGTGTTCTGCCGTTGTATTTACTTTGTCGAGCTCGCCAGGAGTAGAGAGCCCCATTGCTAGGCAGCCTGGAGCGTCCGCAAAGCATTTCTGGGCACTGAGAGCGGAGGCAGGCGCTGCCCAGGGCTGGGCCTTCACAGTGTACATTGAGTCCCTCGCTCCCCACCCCCAGCCTGGGGACCCCGCTCACTCCTCCATCCTGCAACATATTTACATGACTGAAACACGACAATTAACACTTTTGTAAAGCTGGGGGACAGGCACACTTTAATGGTTTTTGAAGCAGGCTGATTTCCTGGCACTTTTAATCTTATTTTGTTTTGTTCTGCATGCATGAACAAGCTCTCCTCTATAGGTATTTGACGAAGTCTACCTGGTATGACTATGAAGCAAGAGAGAAGAACATGAAAACACTTTCTGTGTTTGAGTCTGCCAAGCCATTCCTAATTTCTTTCTCCAGTCCGGTGTGCAGAGGGCGATGCTACTGTTTTATCAAAGGCACTTGAACGGTGTGTTTTTGGTTTGACAAAATGAAATGTGGCCTTGTCTACGTAGACTGGATAAAAACTTCTCACAAGTGAAAAGTATCATTTACAACAAAGATTTTCTCCACTCTTCATGAACAGATAAAGGTAGATTCTGCTGAGTGCAATAATTTCCCTCCCCTAACCTTAACATGGGGGTGATATTAAGCATAGTATCTGATAGGTAATACTGCATGCTCTGCATCTGTCTGTCTGTCTATCTATCTCTATCTATCTATCTATCTATCTATCTATCTATCTATCTATCTATATGTGGGTGTAAATACATAATGTGACAATGTTGTCATCAGTACTTTATCAACTTTTAGGCCTAAACTTCAGTTAATCATTAGTCTTTTTTTTTTTTTTTGGTTCTGGGGATCGAACTCACGAACTTATGTTTGCCAGGCAGGCACTTATGTCCCTGAGTTAAATCCCCAGCCCAACTGCTAAAGTCTTAGTAAAATTCAGGGAGAAAAAGCCTTTGGTATCAGAGTCCTCTGAAGTGAAAAGCACCCTGTCTGTACGCTTTGCTTCCTGAAGGCACGCTAACCTGCAAACTCCGGCCCCGCTTGCACTGCACACTCAGGACAGACTCCCAGGCGCCCTGGTCCCACACGGTCCCCGGCCCCAGCACCTCTCCCCTCCCCAGCGTCACCAGACTCAAAGGGCACTCAGCAAGGACTGGGCCAGCCAAGACCCAGTCTGGAGCGGGGACAGGACACGGTTCCAGACAGCAGTGAGCTGGCCTCAGCTCGGTCCTGGGGAAGGCCTCCATGTGCGGGGCGGGGCACGGGGGGAGGACCTTAAAGGAGATGCAGCAAATCAAGCAAGAAAAAAGCACTTGAAAATGCAGAGGAGACAGAAGTATTTGTGAGTATGCTGATAAATCACTATGCCTACTTTTAGGCTTTTTTTTCTTTTTGGTTTATTTGTTTGGTTTAATCAAAATGCATTTATAAGGAAATGATAAAAAGAGCTAGCTTAATTTACACATGGATAATTTAGAAGTAATTTCTCATAGAGATTATTTTCTTTTCTTTAAAAACTCATTTGCTTTTTTACACATGGAGGATTTTTCGCCCCACTACTTAACTTCACCATTGAGCTAAATCTGTTTACAAGCAGCTCTGAAAGAGCCGCAGGACTGGGAAGAAGCGACTTGAGACCCTGAATTGGCTCAGTCCCCCAGGTCCTCCAGGAGGGAAGGGGCCACTGCGGTTCCAGGACGACGGCCAGGACCACGGCCGAGGGTCCCCAGCGTCCCCCTCCCTTTCAGCCTGCAGGTGAGCCAGGGGCTCCTCCCAGGAGCCAAGTAGTCACACCCAGCACACTGGAGAGGGGGTGATCTTGTCAGAGGTACAAAGGATTATTCTCTGAGCTCCCAGGAGCTAAATTAAATAAAATATACATCTCTGTACACACTGGTCAGCTCCGTTCACATTGCAAATACACAGAAAAATGTCTCGACATGTTCAAAGGGAACAAAAAAATGATTTGTGGGAAAAACTATCATCAGATTATTTCTCAAGTGTAATATTGACAAGTTTGGCAATTTAACAAGTGATGAAAAAATGGGAGTTTTTCTTTAAAAATATATCAAGTACTGGTGTTTTTGTTTTTTATTTAGGACTGTACCATGTCCTGAAAAGATTTAGTATTTATTCTCACTGTGTTTCAGTCAGTATGTCAGCACCTGGCCAGAAACCTATAAACTGCGGAGTATGTTTCAAGTACATACCAGACTGTTTCTAAATGGAAATTTTTAACGATTGCCTCCAGTTTATCATCATAGATTTACTTTTATGTTCCCGTTCTAACTCTTAACTGGCTGGTATATTTTAGCAGTGTATCTTACAATCGACTTCTTTGTAACTAAATATTAATATTTCACATAAAAAGATCATTGATTACATTTCAAAATCACAAGTCTCAAACTATCTTAACAGTCATGGAAAAAATAAAAATGGGAACACATCCTTACTTGTAAAAATCCAAGAATTTTTAAACTTATACCAGTCAAAAAGGACTCAGAAACATCCACGCCATGCCCAGGCCCCGAAACCGAATGTGTGCACATCCCATGTTAATAAAGATGGTGCCTGAGAAGCAAACTGCAGGTAGAGACCCGAGACCCGCTGCAGGTCAGCCTTGCACGCTTGCTGTGTAACAACCCTATTTACTGCCACTGTGCTCTC